>CM060955.1:36649439-36753771 GCA_030765055.1 Mantis religiosa
TAATTCTTGTGGTCACACATTAAATCATGGCTTTTTTCTTTTCAATCTTCCAACTTGACATTAGCTAAGCATTTTCAACAGCTTTGTTTTCACGTCGCTGCAACTTTTAAACTATATTTCGTTGCGGTCTTTTCTATTTCTTCTGTAATAGTGTCGATCTTGAGATCTCTATATATTTGGTCACTGCGTACATACCACGGAGCATAACCTATTGTTCTTGAAACTTTATTTTGAAATGTCCGGATATGTTTCATATTGGTCAATTTAGAACAGCCTCAAAGCTGTATCTCATAGGTCCAGACTGGCTTTAGCACTTTGCTTCTATAATGGCTTATTGCATATTTCAAGTTCAGAATTCCTTCCAATGAGCCAATAAAGTTTCTTATATTTGATATTTAACTCTTTTTATTTTCGTTTCTATATGCGATATAATTGCTATTTATACGCTATTTATTTTGAGTCTAGTTTCATTCCTAGGTGCTTCACTGTTTGTGCTTGAGCAATACTTTGATTATCTATTTTTATTGTTAGTCTCGTTTTCTTATTAGTGAAGTTGACATGTATGGATTTGGATTCATTTAATTTTACACGCCATTTCTTCGTCCATTCGTTTACTTTTTGACAGCTTTCTGTAATTTCTCTGTAGATTCCTCTACTGTAAGTCCTACTACCATTATTCCTGTGTCGTCAGTAAAGATAGTCGTAGTATCATCCTGGTATGGAATATCCCTAGATAGTATTGGCCCCAAGACACTTCCTTGAGGTACTCCAGCAGATGTATTCTTTAATCCATAGTATTCATTTCCATTTTAAAGGAAATATCTCCCTCAGTATAGGATAACTATATTTTTATATATGGTCTGGTAAATCTCGTAGGAGCTTAAAACTTAAACCATTGTGCCAAACTTTATCAAATGCTTTGGTAACGTCTATGAATTCTCCAGAACATTGCTGAGTGTTTAGTTTTAAATCAAAACTAATGTTCTGATATTAATTTACTTTCCCCTATTATAGCTTTTAATTGCTTTAACAGTAACTCTTCAGATAGTTTAGCTAATTGAGATAGGAGTGAATTCGGTCTGTATGATTCTTCTTCATTAGGAATTTTTCCTGCTTTAGGGTTCATCAGCATTTCTGCTACCTTCCATTGATTTGGGATATATTTAAGTGTTAATGCAGTATTTATCATATGCAATAGCTTGATAAGAGCTTTTTGGGATGGTTCTTTATGGATGTTTCCGGTGATAAAATCATATTCTGGTGCTTTTTGCATTAGCATTCTGGCGTATTTCACATTTTAGTTCTTTGAGCGTTACACGCCTAAGTTACACGCCTTCCCTTTTCTTACCAATGTGTTATGTCTTCTTCGGAAGTTTGTCTTGATAATGGTTGAAAAATATCTTCTAGATAATTGGCAAATAGGTATTCTTATCCTTATTGTCCATGCTCCGTCTCCATATTTTAATTGCTGAATTTGATTTATAGGTCTTTTGAAACTCCTTGTTGTCTTACATAAAGAGTAAACAGCATGCTTATCTGTTGTTAGTGCTTTCATATAGATGGTAGATGATTTGATTTTTACAGTACTGATAAAATTCTCTAGCTTATTACAGATTAGATTTAATCGCCTTTTAACTTAATGCTCGTGTTCTCTGACACTTTTACATCTGTTTTGTTTGTTCACCAATTAGCTGTCCCACTTCCATTGGATAGGAGATATCATTTTCCCGGAATACAGTTCCATACTGCCTGATGAATATTAGTAACAAAAGTATCAATCTCTGCTTCAGTTGCTGCGGAGCTTTTAAAGTATCATTAAATTTGATGGTGCTCTGTAATTCATTTTTTAGTTCTTCCCAATTTATTATATTATTAGTTAATTTTGGAGGGTTATCCTTAGCGATTATATTATCACTTGCTATTAATATAGTACGGGAATAATCCGAAGAAATATCGTAATCCTCATTTACTTTCATGTAAGTGTTAGAGATACCCCTCGTTATGAAAAAATCAATTAAATGTTGTGTTTTGTTTTCATCTCTCGGCCAATAAGTAGAGTTTCCAGATGAAGGGAATTGGTACTTTGTTTTAATGCCTGCCCTATACAGCTCCATAACTTTGGTAGTGGTTGTTTTTGATACTCAATGAGAATGTTTGACTTTCTAATTACCTCCGATAGTAAAGTTATTATCTGGAGTCGTAAAAAGATTAATAGAATGCTTTACCTTTAGGTTATACCTTGGAGTACAATGTATTGCAGATTCATTTAAAGACTTAGCTGTAAATTATATAGTGACAGTTGTCACTTGCATTTAATATCTTTCAATTTTACTTTCTTCGTAGTTTTTAATAGTTTTCAATTGTTACTGCAGAGTCTCCTCTTGCTTTATGAGATGTATGATCTGAGCGTTAGATTTCATATCCTCTTATTCTTACCTATGATTGTTTAGCCAAATATGTGTCAGACATTAAGCATATAACTATTTTCTTGCTTTTCAGGAACAGTTTCAGCTCCTGAATACGCTGTTGCAAACCATTTGAATCCCATGATAGTATTGTGTGTGTCTGCGCCATTTGATTTTGTTTGATTAAGACTAGCTTCCAGCTGTCTTAGTTTATCATAGATCAGTTTATTGGTATATTTCTGCTCGTTCAGTATGACTAGTATGCGTATTATCACTTTATTTAACGTTTACTATTGCGTGCTACTGCTGCATATTTGTTCTCTCCTCTCTAAGGTTCGTCCACTACTATTTCATTTCCTTCTAGAACTATATCTGAGTTACGAATTCCCTCGAGTGCTATGAATCTGCCTCCGATTTTTGATTACTTCATTTCTCCTACTTTGAAGCTCCTTAGCCCCTTCACATCCATGGTAATTTGCTGGATGTTGTCCTCCGCAGTTTACGCATTTTGATGGTGCGTTTTTGTTTACTTCACCATCTATACAGTAAGGTACCTTCTTGCACGTTTCCCACAACGTGGTTCTGTTTGGCAATAGGCCTTCTTATGGTTAAAGACTTAGCATCTTTTGCTTAATCAGTATTCTTATCAAAGATTCAATTTTGACGACCACAGTCAAAATTGTCTTAATATTATATATAGTATTATATATAGAAACGTAGAGTCAGATTGAAAAATTCAATGCCATAGCCGGGATTTGAACCACGGATCTTCTGGTTTCCGTCCAGCCGCACTACCATTGTGCTACTATGGCCAACTTGCCGATATGACATTAAATTCTCCAACTGACTCGTATTTTCCCGGTAAACCACTTAGGAGTTCTCATAAACACATGAGACAACTACCTTAATGGCGACTTACTACATGTAAGTACTTTAAGGCCCGGGCTTTATAGTCAACCACTATTAGGTTAATTAATGGAAATTAATTATTCTTTCACACTGGCCGTGTGTAGGCTAAATTGTAGAAACGTAGAGTCAGATTGAAAAATTCAATGCCATAGCCGGGATTTGAACCACGGATCTTCTGGTTTCCGTCCAGCCGCACTACCATTGTGCTACTATGGCCAACTTGCCGATATGACATTAAATTCTCCAACTGACTCGTATTTTCCCGGTAAACCACTTAGGAGTTCTCATAAACACATGAGACAACTACCTTAATGGCGACTTACTACATGTAAGTACTTTAAGGCCCGGGCTTTATAGTCAACCACTATTAGGTTAATTAATGGAAATTAATTATTCTTTCACACTGGCCGTGTGTAGGCTAAATTGTGGAAACGTAGAGTCAGATTGAAAAATTCAATGCCATAGCCGGGATTTGAACCACGGATCTTCTGGTTTCCGTCCAGCCGCACTACCATTGTGCTACTATGGCCAACTTGCCGATATGACATTAAATTCTCCAACTGACTCGTATTTTCCCGGTAAACCACTTAGGAGTTCTCATAAACACATGAGACAACTACCTTAATGGCGACTTACTACATGTAAGTACTTTAAGGCCCGGGCTTTATAGTCAACCACTATTAGGTTAATTAATGGAAATTAATTATTCTTTCACACTGGCCGTGTGTAGGCTAAATTGTGGAAACGTAGAGTCAGATTGAAAAATCGGCAAGTTGGCCATAGTAGCACAATGGTAGTGCGGCTGGACGGAAACCAGAAGATCCGTGGTTCAAATCCCGGCTATGGCATTGAATTTTTCAATCTGACTCTACGTTTCCACAATTTAGCCTACACACGGCCAGTGTGAAAGAATAATTAATTTCCATTAATTAACCTAATAGTGGTTGACTATAAAGCCCGGGCCTTAAAGTACTTACATGTAGTAAGTCGCCATTAAGGTAGTTGTCTCATGTGTTTATGAGAACTCCTAAGTGGTTTACCGGGAAAATACGAGTCAGTTGGAGAATTTAATGTCATATCGGCAAGTTGGCCATAGTAGCACAATGGTAGTGCGGCTGGACGGAAACCAGAAGATCCGTGGTTCAAATCCCGGCTATGGCATTGAATTTTTCAATCTGACTCTACGTTTCCACAATTTAGCCTACACACGGCCAGTGTGAAAGAATAATTAATTTCCATTAATTAACCTAATAGTGGTTGACTATAAAGCCCGGGCCTTAAAGTACTTACATGTAGTAAGTCGCCATTAAGGTAGTTGTCTCATGTGTTTATGAGAACTCCTAAGTGGTTTACCGGGAAAATACGAGTCAGTTGGAGAATTTAATGTCATATCGGCAAGTTGGCCATAGTAGCACAATGGTAGTGCGGCTGGACGGAAACCAGAAGATCCGTGGTTCAAATCCCGGCTATGGCATTGAATTTTTCAATCTGACTCTACGTTTCCACAATTTAGCCTACACACGGCCAGTGTGAAAGAATAATTAATTTCCATTAATTAACCTAATAGTGGTTGACTATAAAGCCCGGGCCTTAAAGTACTTACATGTAGTAAGTCGCCATTAAGGTAGTTGTCTCATGTGTTTATGAGAACTCCTAAGTGGTTTACCGGGAAAATACGAGTCAGTTGGAGAATTTAATGTCATATCGGCAAGTTGGCCATAGTAGCACAATGGTAGTGCGGCTGGACGGAAACCAGAAGATCCGTGGTTCAAATCCCGGCTATGGCATTGAATTTTTCAATCTGACTCTACGTTTCCACAATTTAGCCTACACACGGCCAGTGTGAAAGAATAATTAATTTCCAGTATTATATATAGTATTATCTTTAGAATCAAAAGTGAGCACAAATAGTGGCAACCACCTCCTGCGGCCTATATCTATTTTTGTACTTTTCTTTCTTAAGAACATTTACTGCATCTTTGTTTTTTTAACTTTAGTGACTATTCCAGCACTGAACACTTTTCAGTTGTGAAAATAAGTTAGGAAGCACGCTAGGGCCACTAAATTTCCATTTTTATCTTAAGGTGATATTCCGCTATAAATGTTAGAATCTATCAGAGGTTACTAAAAGTTCAATGTTGACATAACCCACCATATAGGATAATTCATCATAATCGCGTGATATTTGAGTTCTTAGGTACCACATACTTAAGAGGTAACTGCTTATCAAATATAGAGCCCTTACTTGTATTGCGACAGTTAGTGCTATTCTATAGATAAGTTGGCGTCCTTTTTATACAGTTGTAAGTGTTCAGACTTTGCACTCGACTGAACAGTAAAGTTTTGACGTTCACCCTATACTTTATAGAACCGTGTATATGTGTATTATGTCATTTACAGGAGAGATGTTTATAGTACCAGTGAAAGCTTTTCTAGGATGTAAGCGTGCTGTATATATTAAGTTGTAATTTTTTAACTGCATTGGTCATATCAGCGGCCGTTCTCCTTTGGAACATATCAAAGGTGTTAACTCATATTCGCTGGGTTTCAATCATTAGATCACGCACATGTTCGCACTCTCATTCATACTTCCAGACTCTGGGGAAGATGACGAATTATCTTGGTTTGAGGATTATCTTGGTCTCGAATTCGAGACCCATAGCAAGGCAGGCAGGTGTTCTACCGCCTGATCATGGAGCCAGCTAAGTTGTAATTGTGCACTTGTAAATAAATGAAGTCTTAAAATCAAAGAGTTACCGTGTAAACAGATATATTATTAACAGATACATTACCTTACTTGATTCTGGTGCGTAGAGTTCGTATTTAGAATTCGGCTCAAATTACGTACACCAACCTCTCTGCCTGTGATTTTGAGTGGTTTCTAGTGAATATGAACTGGATGTTTCTCTACCATGAGTTTCTATTTCTATCAAAGTACCAACAGCTTCTAGTAAATAAACCGGAATAAATTAATTGGCACATTGATACAAAGACATACATGTAGCCATTAAGTTTAAAAATGCGCGAAATTCATGTCGCTATAACTGCGTTAGGTTAATCGTTTATAGAGATGACAGCAGCTCGACTTTGAAATGTTTAATAAAAATATTCACTTTAACCGAGAAACTGCCGACCAATTGAAACTAATGTATTTATATCCAGAGTTAACGTATACAAATCCTATGACACGTGATAACAGGCGGTTCTAACCTCGAGGCAAGAATGACGCCTAATCCAGCTAGGTCTTGTTCCACCGGCGATCCGAGCAGAAATGTCCAAGATTATATCCAGAATGTCCTACTCAGCTTCAGTATTCTCTTAAACCTCCCCTTTTGCCAGTGATCCTAAGACTTCTACATTACTGAAATTTGCTTCTTTCCATTCTAACATATCTCCTTAAATTTCTAAGAAATAAACTCGGATATTCCAAGAATATCAAGCTAACCCGAAATACATAATCTGGAAACTTGGGGTACTTCCATCCCTTTACTAACGTAGCCTACTGAACTACTTCTAAGAATTTGCCTGAAAACCAGCCGTTGTAATTACCATAGTTACTTCCTACGTACTTCTTACCCCGAGCCAAACTGTACTCATATCTATTGCCAAACCTTCAAACGCTTAATATTTAACACCAATGCACAAAATATTCATATTTAATTTTATTGTAACTATTAATATGTTCAACTAATTCATAATTTCTGTATCAGGGCTTAGGTGATCCTACTTCGTCTCCCATGAGGGAAACTCTCGGAAAAGCCTTATCCAGATAACTCACACCGACCCATACTAGAACTCGAGACATCTAGAATATTAGACACCCTACCACCTAACTACAGAGGTGGACAAGATATATTCTAATAATACCGGTACATAATTGAAGAGTACATTGATTCAGCTTGTCTGGTGGAATATCTGATTAATTATCTAGTTAGTCAAGATAAAATGTTGACCGACCTGTATGGAGTATGAACCATATTTATTTTTTTGATAAATTGAATATGTACTATGTGTCATATTCCAGTTTCTATTATCTTAAAATCTTACCTTTGATGTTTAAATGCCATTTTGTAGGGTATCTTCACACTCTGATACTGGTCAGCACTTCCTATAATAACCATCTAACGGCAGGAAAACTAACTTAATCATGTCAGCAGGTACAGTGATTTTGGAATTTTTCTTCCCGGGTGCGTTTTAAGTTCTTTTTCAGATGATATAATTATTGAAACCTTCTGTTTCTTGATTTTAAGTGTGATGGTGGTACATGCTTAGGCACTCTAATACAGCAACATAAAATATTATTGATAACTGCCTCTATTTATCTTTGTAATTATATTATTGTCGCTAAATATAGATACATAACAGTCAACTCAAAAGCAAAAGCAGAATAAATCTATCAGAATTTCCACTGAGTAATGGCTAACACGTGGTTTCCAATGGTGGCGCTAACATTTGTTAAATTTAATGATGAAAACTACCTTAGTTTATTCAACGCGTTCTCGTGAAAACAAAGCTACCTTCATTTGTCCGTACCACATTTGTTATTGATCTGTCCCTTTACCAAATTCCCCGTACACATTGCTCGTACACTCGCAAACAAAACAAAGTGAATGAGATAAAGAATCACTTGGTTACAGAATGTATAAATATAACAAAGTATAAAATAAAAATGTCTGGTAAAGTTCCATTGCAGAGAGATGAATGTTACACATATCAATGTAAACGTAATATTACAAGTTACGGTGATATGTAGCATTGTGATCATATTAGTTTATTAACCCATATCCAGAAGCTCTAGTTTACGCACTAGAGTCCCTAAGGAGAATGAGGGGAATGTTTATGTATATAGTGACGAAAAGAGAACTATAAGTTGTTCTAAACTCACTTTATCTGCCACTAAAACTGTTAGCACAGCGCTAACTTACACTTGATTTCACTTTTATTTCTTCTCAGATTGGTCCGTAAAGATTTCCGTAGCGCTGTTTACTTCTGCCTCTCTTGCATACTCCAACAGTTTCGTATGTTCTCGTCATTCACTAAAGGCTCGTTCGAATGACTTAGCTTTCACTATACTCCATCTCAGGCTAGTTTAATCCTGCTGTAAACAACAAGGCGGAGCTGACTTAACTCGCCACGTGTTAGACGCTATATGCACGCACGTAAGTTTAGCAACACTAGTAGTATATATAGCAGCGCTAACTTCTAGCCAATAAATAAATACAGTTGGGTTACACATTAACTTATTACATCTATGAATTGGTTCATTTCTGAAAAAAATTACCATGAACTTTACTGCTTATAGCACTTTTCGTAAAATCGTCTTATTTCTCCAAGCGCTCTTTGCATTTACGCGATTTTCCCGGTGTTCTTAGATTTCCGGATGCTTGCTTCTCCTTCTAACATTATGTATATACACTACTTGCGGAAACACCAAGGAGATCACTAGTTTCTTTCTCAATGTTGTTTATAGACGATTCCGGATTTCTTTCTTTAAGCACCGCTAAACAATGCACGATCATTCGCCTCTCGCCACTTTTTATAGGTTTGCCTAGGTTGTGTTTAATTTCGATTGAAGCACCGACCCACTCTGTGATGAAAAGCTTACTGATTTTAAATTGCATATACAATATACGTAAGTGTTCTTGGGCTTGTGAGGTATTACAGGAAATACAGTGTTAAACATCAGAAGCAACTCCACACTATAAACAATAACATCTTAATCAGCATTCAACTCGATACAGACCTCGTTGAGAGAGAGAGAGAGAGAGAGAGAGAGCTATCTGGTATAGGAAAGCAAAATATATAATAGCAATGTCCTTTAGTAATTGTTAAATAAAATGCAGCTTGATTTAACATAATAAGTTAATAGTGTGTATCATCTCCTGTCTTCAGTCTAATCTGCATATAGTATACAGAACACGTTTATGTTGTATGTGAGGCAGAAAGATAAAATTTGGAGCTACTACGTAAGAATCGAAACATTTGCATACTTTGCTCTCTCCGAAATTAGTTCGCGCAGAGCAGTGATCAGAAAACTACTTACAGTACTGTGCATAAAGGAGGGTTTTATTGCACGCATGAAAATAAAAGAAAACGCCCATTAACATAGATAAACCAATCAACAGCTTAAAGTTTTCTGTCCCAATGTCTCTCTCTTCCCTCCCAGATGTTTACAGCAAGATCAAACTAGATTATAGCTGGCCGTTGACACCGCTGGTTCATCCGTCTGTCCGCAGCCCTTGGCAGAGTGATGTATTTAGAGTTCCCTTATGTAGTAACAGTGGAATAATTCTAGAAGTATCTGGAAATAAATCATTCCAGATTTACGGAAATTGAAAGAGTTTTAGGCTTGACTGACAGAACCAAAACGCCCCGAATTTTCCATATCGTGACTGCAGCCGCCATCACGTCTCTTCACCACCGGCCCGGCTTCATGCCCTTACCATATAACTAAACCGTAGACTGCGAGAAAAGTAAATGTTTTGGGTAGATAGAGTAAGACTGAAAAATTGAATGCCATAGCCGGTATCTGATTCAAGGATCTCTGGATCTCCCCATCCTGTTCAAACTTTGTGCCACGCACCGCTAATGTGGAAGAATAACTGAGGTGCTGAGAACCATAAGGGCCCAAGCACAGAAATATAATTTTGAGAAAAATAGATGTTTGTTAAAATCAAAGTTTCCATTATGAAGTACTACTAATAAACTGATGTAAAGCGTAAATTCTGTTAGCAACATTAGATAAAAGTTAACAGCACAGAGCAAACAAAATAATGCTTTATGCTTTGGGCCCTTATTTATGTAGCTGAATATCAGGAAAAACTGTCGGGACAGTTACTTTTCAATGTTTCATTAAATACAAGAGGAATTAAAGCGTAGCTACAGCTGTTCGACCACAAGGTTGGCAAATGTCAGAAGCATGCATACATGCTAGAACCTCAAAGTTGACGATGGTGTACTTTAGTCTCTTATGGTTCTAAACACCTCAATTAATTTACATCAACTAATCTAATAGTTGTTAAACTATGAAGCCTAGGACTTAAGTACTTACGCAAAGTAAGTACCCATAAAAATGTATCTTTTTGTATATGAGATCTCTTAGCGATTCACCAGGTAAAATATGAGTCAATTGGAGAATATAAGGTCGGACTGGCGTGTTGATATGGTAATTCAATGGTTAAGAGCACCCGATTGGAGATCGGAAGATCCATATATCATATCCTGGCTCTGGCATTGAATTTCTGAGTCTGACTCTGCCTATCTAAACCATAGCCTACACACGGATATTCTGGAAGAACAAATAATTTCCATCAATTAACCTAGTAGATGTTTTATTCCTTAGTTAGGAGTACAATACTGTTACCGATCGCATTGCTGTGTTGGAGCTGCGACAAGCCAGTGCCGGGCGCGCGTGGGCAGGAAAGAAAGAGACAGATAGTGGCGGGCAGATTTGGATGCTTGACGAGAGAGAGAAAGAGACAGAAGTATGGAACTTTCTGTCTTTCCCGGATGCCGTCGCGATTGTTATCGAACGGTCTACTGCATGCTAGAATGGGAAGTATAAATAGCAGGCAAAGTATGAGAAGAGTCAGTTAGTTGCAGTTGTGTAGTTGTGTGCGTTGTGTAATGTACCACAGTGGAATCTTTTGTTGTAACGAGACGACCTTGAAGACAGCTGTTGTGAATGTCACGTCGTTTTGCTGCTGCAGGGGTTGCACAAAGCTTCTGTTTACTGCAATAAAGAGTGTTTAACATTTCTGCAAACAAGACTTTTGATTCTGCGAAACCTCGAAGTCACATTACCAAAAGAATTGCATCAGCTGTTACCTAATACACAGCAGTTCTCCATAGCTAAATCACCGGCACTAGTTATGCTGTTTGTTTAGCAGTGTCATACTTTATACTATGCAGTTGTGTAACTGTCCTCAAGTCTTCTCAATGGGATACTCTACACAAAGGCATAATACACCAAGATATCTCCCACCTACGCAAAAGCCAAAAAAAAAAAAAAATGCAAGAGAAACTTGCTGGCCGGTTCTAACAAACATCCTGCACACATCATCCTTCCAACATTGGCGTGATGTATAAGGTTAACACGCTGCTTATTTCTAAATAAACATCTGTGGATATCTGTATACACGCCGTACATGACTCTGTACTCTCTTCAATAGTTCCCAAGGCAACATAAAAGGAGTTTTAATGTTGTTGATTAATACTTACAGTATTTCAGTTTTCTTTTCTTTTGTGATTGGCACTGCCTGCGGACATTGTCTGCTCTACGCTTCGGAGACCGTCTCTCTCTAAGCAAAGTTTATCGCCCGTTCTTACATGCGAAATAACTGATAATAGATGTTGAGAAAGGAAATATTTCAGGCCTATATGTACTTGTCACTCAGTAATATGTAAGACCTGGAAAAGCACTCGAAGCATGGAGGACCTTATGGTGGCGTTTCAATCGTACGTGCCGAGTACAACGCTGAACACTGAAATTGACATTTGTAAATGATACCAAATATCGCACTGAACCAAAACTTTCAGTTCATGGGTACTCATGCTATCCTTGCAATCCACCGGATGTGGCAGTTTCCAAGAAATTGTGTTTTAATTTATATTTGTTAGCTACGCAATTATAATCCTCCAAATCCTCTTGATTATTACTCTTGGATAATGACTAGGGAGCGGATTTATAGGCATTAAAAATGTGTGAAATAGGCAAGCAAAAAGACACTAAATATGGGCAAAATAGGCACTTAAATAGGCACTAAAGTTTGCTAAGTAAACACTTTGAAATACACAATTTTACTAAATTGGCTCCTAAAATGCACTATAACAAAATGATAATCATATCAACAAATGCTGCAACAAATTCGCTAAACACATACTCTGTTGCGGTTCCCTAGGCAAAATATTCTACATTTACTACAAATTTCATAAATAGTTCCACAGCAAGTTAAAAACAGATATTGTCCTATAATTAAAATACATGTAAATCTACTTCATTAAGTAAGAACCATAATGTGCAGAACGGTGTGAGTAATTAACTATGTCAAAAAAACAAAACATGGCTTATGGGGTTGGGGTTTTAAGGATAAAAATTGAAATATTTGAAGCTTTTGTTAGTCTTGTTTCAAATTTTACCATTTATTTTTGTGATCGATCAAGAATGGAATAATACCAAGTTTCAGCTTTCTGGTTACAATAGTTTCTGAGGAATTAACAGTTTATGTATAAACTACAGGCGATTTTCAAAATGTCCCACATATTGTCATTTTAACAATAAATGCTTGGAGTATAAGTTTCTTCGCTCATTTTAACCTATTAATGACCTGCACCTATGTGAAATATTTGTCTTCGCCATATCAACGAAGGGAAAAATTAATCATACCTATTTAACAATTTTTATTTTCCTAAGCGTTTTCAGTAAGAAGTAAACATTATAATTCTCTTCAATACAAATAAATATAAATAAATATTCAGTTTCCCATACACATTAATAGAAAACTGCATCCTGTGAAGCATTTTGAAGTTAGGGGTAGAAAATATGGAATCTAAGAAATCTGGGGTTAAAATTAAGTAATGGCAGCTGTGACACATGTGTAGAGTTATTTAAATAGTCATGTGACGTTTTCTGTAGTGCCGCTAGAGAAAAAAAAAAAATCAGAGAAAAACTTTTTATTATTGAAGTATGTCTATATTAATTATAAGACAAAAAACTACATTTGGTATAGTTTTAAGTTTTGGGCAAATTTGCATAGATGTGTCTCTTTAACAAAACCCTTTTTGTATATCCGAAGTGCAGCAGTAAGAAATTTCTCTTTCCCTATAACTTCACGTTGAAACCAACAAAGAAAAAAGCTTCTGTCACAAATTACAAGCAGAAGACATTGGCCAAAAAGGCAGTTTTAGGAACTGATAAGCAGAATAGGCACAAACGTTTGAAATAGGCACTTTTAGGCTAATAACACTGGTCGACAAAATTTAACTTTTTTTCTTTCACAAGAATTAAAATAACCGATTTTAAAAGTATTTTTCGTGCTGAATTCAAATATAATTACAGTTTTTCCCCATCGGGCAGGAGTTTTGTGTGATATTTGAATTTTTTTTATTCCAAAAAATCCATAACTAGCTATCTAACTCAAAATTATAACTACTGATTCTGACTTACCTAGAAAGTGGTAGATAGTGATTTTCGGGTATATTTTGCATCTGGAACGTCTCTCATTTTAGTCCAACAATAGCCAGCAAGCATTTTGGAACTCCACTTGCCTTGGTACCTCTTCTCTATTGTAGAAATTTGCTGTTGAAAACGCTCACCGTGTTAATCGCTGACAGCTCCAAGGTTTTCGGGGATGAAGTCCAAGTGAGAGTCCAAGAAGTGAATTTTTAAAGACATGTTGCATCCCATAGCTTTATAAGAATGCTGAAGATCAGCCACTACGTCACGATATTTTTCTGCCTTATGGTTTCCAAGAAAATTGCAACACAAACTTTTGAAAGACAGCCAGGCTACTTTCTCCAGTGGATTTAACAGTCCCTCGAAATGTCCATCAGCCGTTAATGATCGGATTTGTGGTCCTATAAAAACTCCTTCTTTCAATTTAACATCACTGACTTTGGGGAATTTCGATTTCAAGTACAAGAATCCATCAGAAAGTTTATCCATAGCTTTGACGAAATTTTTCATAACTCCTAACTTAATATGCAATGGAGGTAAAAATATTTTTTCAGGCTTCACTAAAGGGACACATGACACATTTTTCTGACTAGGGATAAGAGATTCGCGTTTTGGCCATGACTTTCTAACGTAGTGAGACTTCTTATCTCTGCTGTCCCAGTCGCACAAAAAACAGCAAAATTTGGTGAACCCAAGTCGCAAACCAAGCGATAAAGCAATGACCTTTAAATCATCACAGATATTCCATTAATATTTTCCATATTGTATTTTCTCTAAAACTAGTTTCATATTTTCATATGTCTGTTTCATATCAGCGGCATGCACTACGGTATTGATGGAAGTTTATTGCCATATATGTAGCAGCACAGCCTTCAGACTTACTTTAGAGGAGTTTATGAACAATCTCCACTCATCTGGCCGGTGTTGAAACCCAAGAGTTTCCATAACTGTACAAATATTATTACAAAACACAATACCATTTTCTTCAGAGATGTATACTTTGAAAACACTATGGCGGCTACGATATCTACTAATTCTTACATCTTTTTGGAGTAGCTTCCACCCTTTGAGTCTGGAAGCTAAAACTTCCGCTTGCTGTTTAGACAGATTTAAATTGCGAATCAGGTCACTAAGGTCTTGCTGATTGAGAAAGTATGGTTCTGATGAACAGCTACTGGCTTCATATGTAAGATCATTTTTATTTTCATCTGAATCATTTGGAGTTTCAGTCAGGTCAGAACCTGAGTTATCACTTAAGGTCATATCTGCATATACTGGTACGGGGAACTCATCACTGTGTAAGACAGGTCTCATTGCAGATTGCAAATTCGGATACTTAACTGTATATTTTGTTTTAGATGTGATTCCTTTAATATTTGTTAAACAAAAATAACAGTCAGTTAAATGATCCTTCGGTTCCCTCCAAATCATGGAATTGCAAATGGCATATGATGTGTACCATTTTTCCGCCCAGTCAGCAGTCTAACACACGAAACACAGCATGTATTTGGGGCCCAGCTCTTATCAAAATCACCAACTTGACAGCCAAGGTAAAGTTTATAACACTTCTTTACAAGTGGGGTCAAATTTTGCCTCTGAGACTTGAAGGTCAGCTCACAACAAATATAGCAGAAATTATCTGCATGATTTACACAATTTCTTGGCATGATGAAAAAATAAAGTACAGAAATACAACATGCACAACATACACTTCTAAACAGAAAGGAAGGAAATGTTTCACTACTCAACAATCTCACAGTCAGCTCAATACTGACACATAACAATGCCAAACAGCTCTGAACGTGTCTAAACAACAACAATGAACAAGAATGAACCTGCACAGTCATGTTTTATTGCGCTTCAGCATGACATTGCAAATAATTTCAGTAATACAGCTTAAGTAAAATAACTACATATGCGGTAACGGTTCCTATGACAGGTAAAAAAAACGCTAAAATCATATTTTGAAAAGTAGCTTTTATAGAAAAACTATGCCTGGTGGGAAAATTCTGACTACATATCTGAATTCAGGATGGAACATGCCACTAGATTCACTATTCAGATCTCTTGTGAAAAAAACCTTGTCGACCAGTGTAATTGTAGGAAACGTGCTTATAACTTAAAAGCCTACGTTTCTGAACAAAGGAATAAAATAGGCAAATAGGGCAAAATCCGCCTCCTAATTAAGATGATGTAAAATAGGTTTTTCATTATATATAAGGCGTCAAAATCCCGGTAACCTGTTTTCTGCAGGGTTTCGTCCAGTAATAATTTAACGCCAACCAAAAGCTTTAAGTCGTGTTTTACCCGACAGACATAAAAGTAACCAAAGTAACACTTGAAAGAATGTCCTCCTTTATGGTCTTATTTCCAGCAGCTGAATCAAGTGACAAAGCGGAAAGCCGAGTTCCTAAAGCGGACAGAGATTTAAGGTCAGCAGTTCGAACAGCTCTAGGAGCTTTTCGTCTCGATTTAATTAATTCCAGCAAAGCGTTTTTATTCCCTCCCAAAGAGAGACAGAGTACATCTCCACCAATTAGTACGGTGCCGATAAAATATAATCTTCCGGTACGATTGCCGCATGACAAAGCTGTTTGCCATTCGGATGGGCGTATGGTGAGGCCTTTACTCTCAATATGAAGATTAATTATCAAGTTTCTCTTTTTTACCGCTACCGTGAGAGAGAGAGAGAATGTACTCACTGCACCGAGGCTAATTTGTGACATTGTATTCAACAGCAGTTCATAGCAATGGAAGCGTTTGTTTGCACCGCATGCAATTACTTTATCTAACTAACCTGAATCTATTTAATCTCCGTTTATGTACATCATAACAGCATAAATCTAGTGAATAGTGTTCTATTCATCCATTACCAGTCGAAAGTATAGCTTAGATATATGAATATTTACTATATTATTCTAAATTTATTCTAAAGTTATTGGTATTTTATGAAGTGATCCGTGAGGAAGTTTTCATCTACTTTCTAGCCAAAATTGGCAAGGAACCGCTAATTAAGCCTCAGATATATTTGAAAGATACTCCGGTAAAATGTTCAATTAATACAGCTGCCCGCCTCGGTAGCGTAGATAGTAGCGAGTCTGTTTCACGTTCAAGAGGTCCCGAGTTCGAATCTCCGCTAGGGTGAGTTACCTGGATAAGGTTCTTTTCCGGGGTTTTCCCATATCCTGACAGACGAATGTCGGGTAACTAAGCTCCGTGGACTCCGGGCTCATTAAAGTATTATTTCACCCATTTCATTCATCATCCAATATGACTTAAGGTTGGAGGACGTAAATTACTAAAAATAACAAAATTAATATAGCTAAAATGTAAAAAATATATAAGATTGATTTAAGCAGCGAAAATAAAAATTTAAAAATTTAGAGCGGTTTAGTCCGATAAATAATACTTTATGATAAATGTGATGGCCATATTTGGCAAATTCTATATAGTACGAAATGCTCACATACGACTACATTTTAGAAATTTTATTTTCCATACATTGTAAACTGTGTTTTGATAGTGTGATAAAATGCAAGTTAACTCAAATTTTAACATTATTAAACAAAAATGGGTTATAAATAGGAAATGTGTGGCATTACTGAATCCTTCAAATTAAAACGTACAGGAAAAATAAAATCAAAAGTTGTCGAATGTTTGCTTAAGTGAAATAAAATATTGAGCATGAAGAAAATGACCTGAGAAGAACTTTCCTTGTTTCTTATTTCTCTCAAGAGTTTGGTAAATCTTCAATATGGCACTGCTGGTTGAGTATTGTCAATAGATTAAATACAAATAAAAATAATGCTTGTTCCTCAAGTTGTTTACATCAATAGACATTTAATAAGTGAATGATTTGTTTTCCAATGTGCAGCATAGAAAAATATTACATTAAGCGCAATTAATCCTAATGAGAGGAGATGAGAAATAACAAAATAAAATATTGAGGTATACTCAATAATTTCATTCATCAATATTACTTACGTATGTATACCCTTTTATTATTTTTATATAACAATTTCTGTTTTATATGTGTTATGCTTTAGCCTGAAGCAGTTCCATTTTTCCATTATTTGCCTATTAATCCTTTAAAAACATACTTTTAATTTCAAATTAACGTAATGTCAAAAATAGAACCTGTTTATCATACGCATGTTTCCCTTCTTAATGCTTAAAATGTTAAATTGAAAATATACAGGTGTAACAAAGAGGTATGTCAAAACTACAACTCTGCTGACACGGTGAGATGTATAATACGTAGTTGTCCTGTGATCATATTCTACAACAGAACAGCAGTTTAACTTATAAACATTTGTTTTTAAATCTGTTTAAATTGGTTGGAGGTGACACATTTCACCATTATTGTCATTAAGCTACAGTAGAGTATGTTATCCACTTAAATATTAAAAGCAGAAGCATTATTAACAGTGAAGTATTCTTCATATTTGAGTTTGATTTATGAGTCACTATGTTTACACTCTTCACTTACTTGTTGTTGTATAATTGAAACGTTTTCAAGATCATTCGATCTCATCCTCAGCTGTTTGGTGACTAAATGAACCTTCCTCTTCTTCCACTACTACGGAGCTCCGATCACTCTGTCATCTGGTGTAAGGGGCACTAAGTTTTAATACTTCATTTAATGCCGGGATTTCAAAATTTATAACTTTATCACGGTTTTTGTTTATGAATATCTTTCCCAAATGTCCAATTCTATAGGTGTACTTAAAGATTTTAACAGTTTAATGTTGTGGCCAATGTTGTGGTTTTCTGTCCAAAAATGGTGTGAAACTGCAGATTTTTCTGTTTGTTTCAACTTAATGTTCATCTGGTGTTCTTTTTGCCTGGTTAACAAGTTTCTCTTAGTTTTTCCTATGTAGCTTTTTTCACAGGTTTCAGAATTAATCTGATAAATTCCTGATTTCAAATTGTTGTGGATTGTATTTTTCAGCGGTTTATTTAGCAGGTTCCTCAGACTGAATTTGTTTTGGGGTGCTAGTTTTAAGTTTAATCTTTTGAAGATTCGTTCAAATTTTCTAAAAGCTCATGGATGGTAGGTGATTTTTCTATATTGCCAATTTGTGTTTTTAAGTGGTGTGAGAGTGGTATTTTTTTATATTATCTTCAGTTTTTCTTTTCTCTTCATCATGTTCCTTATGATAGCTGGGTTGAATCCATTTAACTTAGAGAAGATTCTCTAAAATTACTAAACCTGCAAGATAATCACATCCAATTTACTATGGAAGTAGAAAGAGACAACACCCTACCCTTTTTGGACCTCAAGATAACTAGAAATCGTCATGGTGTAGATTTTGGAATATACAGGAAGTCCACACACATAGATAATTACATGATGAAAAATGAATACAACCCAGTTTCACATCAACTAGCTGCCTTTAGAAGTCTAATTCACCGGCTATAGAACATCCCACTGAGTAAGGATGAATTTTTGAAAGAACAACACATAAAAGACATAGCGGTATTAAGTGGATTCAACCCAGCTATCATAAGGAACATGATTAAGAGAAAAGAAAAACTGAAGATAATATCAAAAAATACCACTCTCACACCACTTAAAAACACAAATTGGCAATATAGAAAATTCACCTACCATCCATGGGCTTTTAGAAAATTTGAACGAACCTTCAAAAGACTAAACTTAAAACTAGCACCCCAAAACAAATTCAGTCTGAGGAACTTGCTAAATAAACCACTGAAAAATACAATCCCCAACAATTTGAAATCAGGAATTTATCAGATTAATTGTGAAACCTATGAAAAGGCTACATAGGAAAAACTAAGAGAAACTTGTTAACCAGGCAAAAAGAACACCAGATGAAACAAACAGAAAAATCTGCAGTTTCACACCATTTTTGGACAGAAAACCACAACATTTGCCACAACATTAAACTGTTAAAATCTTTAAGTACACCCATAGAATTGGATATTTGGGAAAAAATATTCGTAAACAAAAACCGTGATAAAGTTATAAATTTTGAAATCCCGGCATTAAATGAAGTATTAAAACTTAGTGCCCCTAACACCAGATGGCAGAGTGATCGGAGCTCCGTAGTAGTGGAAGAAGAGGAAGGTTCATTTAGTCACCAAACAGCTGAGGATGAGATCGAATGATCTTGAAAACGTTTAAATTATACAGCAACAAGTAAGTGAATGAGTGTAAACATAGTGACTCATAAATCAAACTCAAATATGTTATCCACTTGTTAGATATCGATACTGAGTTCATGCACGATGGGGCTCTTCCTCATTTTAGGCTTACTGTACGTCGATTTATGAATAACAGGTTTCCGGGTAATAGGCTAGGAAGAGGTGGACCAATTCTTTGGCCTCCACGCTCGCCTGACAAACCCAAATTGAGACATTTGAAATCTCTTGTTTATGCAACTCCATTTCGATATGTACAGACTCTTCGTGCTCGTATTGTGGAAGGCTGCCAGACAATGTCCAACTCAACACATTAGGGATCTATGCGACGGCGGGTTGACGGATTCATTGAAGCTCATGGAGGCCGTTTTGAATATGTGCTGTGATTTTCTGTTTTACCTTGGCTCTGTCATTGAATGTTGTTATATGGGTTCCGGCTATAGCAAAAGTGCTCTAAAAATAAATAAATAATTTCCGGACCTATGTTCATATATCTACTATTTTTATCTTCCATCCGAAAGAAATGTTTGCCTTTTTTTTTACATCTTTTCTAAACGTACAGAATATTAACCTTTTCATTATTTCAAAGTTGAAAACACCACTGCTAATAAAAAGACAAGACTTTGGTTTGAAATGCACTACTCGATGTATCATAGCAAGATAGAACCTAAGATCTTTCACTCACATACCTTTCTGTACACGTTCTTGAATGAATACTTCAACAAAACCATGTTCCACTCACAACTTCACGTTAATAGAGCTAAAAAGTTGTAAAAATGTCTTTAATAGAGGGCTAAAATGGGAGTACTGCAGATAAGTGGTGCAGAAATCCTTCGATCTCGCTGGCGGGGGGGGGGGGGAGATGGGAGAATAAAAATGAAATTAATATCCCCCGTTTAATTAAGTATTAAAAACTTAAGAACTAATTACAGAAAATATCTTAAGGATACTTGGAAAGAATTGTAAGCCTAAAGAAAATCCACGTTGTGTGTGTGTTTGTGTGTGTGTGTGTGTGTGTGTGTGTGTGTGTGTGTGTGTGTGTGTGTGTGTGTGTGTGTGTGTGTGTGTGTGTTCCCCCCACCCTCCGCTTTTCGGTACTTATGGAAATGTTCCAGGTGCCTTCAATTCTGACAGAAGTGCACACCGGGTAAGATTTATTTTCTGCCTTAGAGGGTCTCGCTGTAATAGACTGTTATTCGCTCCGTCCTCATTGACCTGGCATAATACAGCACTATGCTGCTGTCGCTGGTATCGATGTCCACAATGAAAATGCCGCACATTAGTAGGAAGCCTAAATAAAGCTGGTGCAGTGCAAGAATGCTGTTTTAGGGTTCATTGCTGCATTGTTTCATTCTTTATACCATTCGCACAAAATGTTTCAGTAAACTTTAGAATCAGTTGTTTACCATATTTATACAATTTGTACACTTTAGGTTTTCTAGAAAAAGAAAGCATCAGAGTGAAAAGTCCAATGACACGGCCAGCAATTGAACCATGAACTCATATCATTGCTCCAGCTAGCTGCGCTTGATTGTTATTGCTGTTGTTGCTGTTGTTGTTGTTGTAATTTACGTCCTCCAACGTTTAGTCATATCGGACGGTGAATGAAATGGGTGAAATGATACTCAAATGAGTCCGGGGTACATGGAGCTTAGACTTATCCGACATCCGTCTTTCAGGATAAGGGAAAACCGCGGAAAAAACCTTATCCAGGTAACACACCCTGACAGATTCGAACTCGGTACCTCTTGAACGTGAGGCAGACACGCTACCATCTACGCTAACGAGGCGGGCACCTGAGCTTGATCAGATGTAAATACAGTGTTAAGCTACACGACTGACTCGCATTTTCCCTAGTAAACCAATTCTCAAATTGATCTTGAAATAATCTGCCTCATTGGCAGCATACATTATTCTGGACTTCATAGTAAAACACAGTTATATCAATCGATGTGAGTTACAGCCGAATATGACCGAGATCTTTGACCGCTTGACTCTCACTAAGCGGCTCGTATTGATCCCAGGCGAGCAGAAAGTGAAATGTTTGGTGGACCACACGACGCATGGGCGGGTTTTCTCCGGGACCTCCGGTTTCCCCCACTATCAATCCACCAATTACTCCATTATCATCTTTCGTTCACCTCATTCCGGAGACCGGGCTGATCGCGCATCTGTGGCTTAATCTGTCTGATCCATAGTCCTTCACCCGAGGCCTAAAATTGCATAAGGGTAGAGGACGACAAATGAACAGTACTGTCTCCTATACCAAGAGAAGCTGTTAATAATTCGCCATACATTTCATGTGTAACCTAAAGTTCTCACAAGAATAATAAAATTGCAGAACTGCTTTCCTTTGGTAGAGAAATGATTGTTAAATATGTACATCACCATATTCACTACCACTGTATTTGTTTGTAATTCGCTTAAACTTCCCTAAAAGCTACTAGCTGCACATAAATGCTTGTGTGTGTGTGTGTTTGTGCTTGTGTTTGTGCGTATGTACGTGTATGTGCTGGGGGAATCACCTATAAACTTACATCGTCAAAATTACTGAAATGGAACGTGCTATTGATGTGCGGTTTACACATCATTATTTGGTGGCTAGGGGCTCATAGTTTTAGCTTATAAATGGATTTTAATAACACTTACTCCTAAAAGGTATTTTTTAAAGATAAAGGGTTCAAACATACATTTTTAAAATATACCAATGCCTGATTACATCAAAAAATGAAAGGAATGAAAATTAGTATGTTATTGGTGTTTTGCGCCGGATTCTAGTGCCAGTAGTTCACGAGATATGTTAGTTTACACACTGTCACTTGTACTACCTGTGGTAGCACATAGAAAAACAAAAGGGAGTGCACTACATCTACAGATCCTGATAAGTAAAGATAAATTTGACCTTTAAAGCTTGTGTTCAAAATTACCACCTCATTTAGTATATATGAATGGATTTTTATTTACTTGTAGGGAATACCAAAGCTAAACTGGAGTTCAAGTATTCCTCTAAATGTGGTAATGTCTGTAGAGCTTACATAACAAGCTGTGTCTCTTGATGTCCATGTTGGTGCTTCAAGTCCTATCACAGAGCAAAATGCTAGTTAATATATTAAACATCATGATACTGTTGTTATTGGCATTTGTTACACCGAGGATAGTAAATAATTTAGCGAATAGCAAACCAAGTCTCGGTATATAGTGTTGTATATTATATTTGCAAAAGTTTCGTTCTAAAAATGCAATACAATTAACTATTTATGTTAGTTCCACTAATAAATCACATTTTATGCTATACGAACGGTAGAAGAATAAATAAAATGTCATACATGTGTTATTCCTATTTACCTGCGAAATTCTATGACCTGTTGTTCGTTGGTTGCAAGTTCACACGCATTTGTGCACATATTTTGCTATGAAGCACACAGAAAAACCTTCAGCAAGACGCTTGAATTTTACATTCATTCTCAAACTTTGATATAATTGTGCTATATAGTTATTTACTATGGTATATAAACATTTGTGTAAACATAATTACTGATTGGACCAGCACGGATTACAAAACTCAGTAATATGACAGAAATAATTTATGAAAAACTATTGCATATTCATACCAGCCTAGTTGTTATTCAGATGTTCGGATCATACTTTCTACTACTGTATTGTTACAGATGACAATAATAATTAAGTATTTAATCGAGTTATAATCAACCCTTCTAAAAAATCTGAATAAGTCAATGGGGTCACGAATACTGAAGCACATATAACTTTTGCACCATCAATAACGATATGGTATTAGAACATACGATCAGCTGAGTTAAGACAGCTAGGCACTTATGAACAGTACAGCTGCATCATGAACATTTGAGTGCGTGGTTTTTCATATTTTAGTTCCTGCCCAGATCACTGCTAACGCTTCAATCGTCACATGTTGCTAACGATTAGCGTGGGAACTTAACTCCTAAAAGTATCTGTTCCGTGTAATTCTTATTGTAATAAAATCATTTCTACAACGGTTTCTCTCCGGTAATTGAGTAGTTACTTCATAATTTCCAATACATATACTTTCTGAAATGGAAATTATTATTTTTTTATCTAAGGTATATGCAAAGATAATGGTATTCATTTTTTTAAATGTTCCATGTAATGTTGGTTTGGGGTAGTGAGATTTTCTTGAAAATGTTACGGGAAGATGCTGAACTTAAATTCCATATAATTTTTGTATTTGAGTTGTGCCATTTTACACCCACCCACATAGACACACACACACATACACACACTTACACATCAAACTACATTTGTATACAAAATGAACATTTGTGTATTCAGAGCGTCTAAAATTATATATTCTTGGTTAAATCTCTTCATCGAGGTTTCGGGTAGAATATAGTATTTCTCCTACCTACTATATGTCACAGAGAAACCTATCATGCACTAAATAATTATACAACTAAAAGTGGCGATAATCAAATCTTTATAGAGCTGGTCACACACCTAAGTGGCGCACTTCACAAAAAATGTAAGAGATACACAAAATCTTACTATACAGAAATTGTTTCTTGCAGTTGCATGGAAGAATATTAAATGTTCTTGAGAGAAAAAAGGTAAGTATTGGAAATTTAGAACAAATAATAAGAAATATCTCCGAAATATTTCATCCGTCCTCAAAAATAAATAAATAAAACTGAAAGAGAATAATGTGTTGCCTTCAGATAACCTCCTCTACACCATAAAAGCTATGCTTACGGCATTCAATTTATCGACCTACTTCAGTTAATGTAGGTAAAACTTTTCTATAAATGTTGCAGATTTTCTTGAAGTTGCAATGGAACTATGACAATAGATTGAGCTCTAAGCGATAGCCCAATCATTTGTATATGATCACTATGCGAATGAATAGCGACTTACAATTTGAGAAAAGTATAAACATTGAAGAAGAAAAAAAAATCTATGCAACTGAGAAAAATATCTGCAATGGTCGTGTGGCTCTTATTTCCGAGTTATGCAGAAGTCTCATGAATGAAAAGCTCTTCTGAATACTTTTCCGAAAAATTCAGGTTCATATTTCGCTTGTCAAATTTTCTAAACATGTGGTGTTTTACTAGACATTTTCGGAGCTGTTTTTTTTTTAGAAAATGTAAATTGCCTATATAAAGAGTTAAGGGTAGGCAAAGGTTCCTGAAAATAGCATTCCGTCCTTGGTAGGTACTAAACTTGAATACCGAGTTCGGTATGTAACCGACATATTGAAGTATGCCATTCACAGACATACACACGTTTCTCCTCTCTTTAACATCAATCCAGAAAAACATTAATTTATATTTAATATAAACAGCCTTATACATTTAATGTTTTATTCTACATTCATTGTAAATGTAGGAGTAATATATGACTACAGAAAGCCTTAAGCAATCATCAAATCTTCTAAAGCCTCTCACCATGTGATGGCTTTGAAATTTCTCCTGTTTCAAAAGTGTCGCCACCCTTCAGTGGCGTTATGCCAATTGAAGCGATGCGCGATCTAGACTCAATTAAGAGCAAGAGGTTTTCTCAGGGCATGTGTGAATATCTAGGAGTAATAATGACACTGCTGACCCTGGAATCCAAGTTTAAGACTCGTTTAATGACTGCTTCTCTTTTTATAATCACATAAATCGTGAACTAGCCGAAAAAGTGTTACAAATTTCCAAGGGGTACCCAAAAGAAACCGGACTCTGAGGGCGCTGCCACTCGTAGACGTTGTGCAGGGTTCTCATGCTAGATGGTGTTACTAGAGACCTTCATGAAACAGCTGTTCAGACGGCGTCAGTGTGGTGCCGAACGTGCAAGTGTGGTATAGTGTTTCTCTGACTGTTGGTGGGTTATCTCAGCGAAGTCGTTATGGCAACTTTAAAAGAACAAACAGTGTGTGTGAAATGTTGTTTCCTGCTTAAAAAACCGCAACGGAGACACACCAAATGCTTCAGGAAGCTTTCCAGGAGGACGCTATGATCGGCACACAGGTTTTCGAGTTGTTTGGGCGCTTTAAACGTGGTGAGATGTGTGTTGAACACCAAGCTCGTTCTGGACGCCCTTCAACATCACGAAATGAAGAGAATATTGAAAAGCTCCGCCAAAAGATCGAGGATCTTTCCAAATGATCGACCAAATTTCAGCAGTGACAGGAATCAGTTGGAGCTCGTGCCAGTGGATTTTGAGGGAGGATTTGCACATAAGACGTGTTGCTGCTAAATTTGTTCCGCGCCTTCTCACACAGGAGCACAAAACCATTCGCATGAATGTGCGTCAGGACTTGAAAACATAGACAGCACGTGATCCAAAGTTCTTGAACAAAGTCATTACACGGGATGAGAGTTGGGTCAAGCCAGTGGAGCACTCCCAACTCTGCCGGACCAAAACAGCAAGGCAAGTGAGGACGATGATCCTTGTTTTTTGGATGTTCGTGGAATTGTGCATCGGTAATTCGTACCGCCTGACCAGACTGTTAACCAGCACTTTTACTTGGATGTTTTAAGGCGTCTGCGAGAGGATGTGAGGAGGAAACGCTCGGAAATTTGGCGATCAGGTGACTGGTTTCTGCATCACGACAACGCTCCAGCACACACGGCTTTACGAGTGACCTACTATTTGGCATCTCAGATGTGGTCTGTCGTTCAACACGTTCCGTATTCGCCAGACCTAGCACCGTGCGACATTTTCCCATTTCCGCGAATGAAAAAAAAAACGCTAAAACGGGAGGGTTATGACGATGTGGAGGCAGTAAAACCAGCTTCGCAAAGGGCACCGGACAGTATCAAACTTGAAGAGTTCCAAACATGCTTCCAACAGTGGGAAAAGAGACTTGACAAGTGCATCGCATGTAATGGAGGGTAATTTGAAGGTGTCTGAAGTAATTTTGTAAAAAGGTTAATCAATTAAGTTTTTGTGACAACAATCCGGTTTCTTTTGGGCCCCCTCTCGTATATTACTGTACGGAGTTATGGTATATGAAGCGCATATCACGCGATAACATGTAATTCGTTAGTTGCACAGGAACAAATACAGTATACCACAGGAGAGAAAGTCTCCGGAGCCTGAGACGCAAAGGGATTGCAGAAGATTCCCACAGCCTTTGTTCGTACAGTTACAGACCATTCGAAAACATTCTGACGGCTTCTGCTTTTGTGAATGAATCTTCTCGGTTTTAGTGTACAGAGTGAATAGGGCGTATGTTTTAAACGGTTCTGCTCCTTGTGTAGCTGCGTTTCCTTGTCACACACATTCGCTGTCTTTGTCCCACTGTGTAAGTGGGTACATTCTTTTCAGGGACTTTCTTTGCGTTGCTGGACAGTACGTTTCTTCTCGGATCACGTCTGTCCACCCGGACAGTCAGTCCAGCTTTGTCAATTCTTTTCAAGCAACTCTGTTATTCACACAGAACACTCCTACTCATGTCGAGCCTTTGTTACATGTGAGCCTTTATGTTTCTTATTACGATCATCAGTTACTAAAGAAGGGTCGAAAAAGGCCCCCTCTAATCCATTGTCGACTCTGTTACGCCCTCGATCATAGCTTTCCCTGCTCATACTAAACAAAATCCTGTTCATATCTGACAAATATAAACCATGTTCATATCTTATTTACTGAATCCCTAATTTCGGTATCAAGAGTCAGGGATATTAAAATAAAGTCTTCTCATTTGAAAAAAAAGCGTGAGTGTCGAATAATTCATTAAATTAAAAATGGTAGATCCGAAAGAGTACACTCTACATAAAGGAAATGTCACAAATCGTGTATTACAACCACATCTACACACTTTATGTGCTAATATTTGGTGCATCCCTTAATCTTTCTGGTCTATCCACACGTTTCCCAGAATGCAGAGGGTTTTGTAGCATATTCCTAGGAAAAATGCAATATACAAATTTCATTTGTCATGAAAATATTTGAATAAATGTCAGTTCAATCCGAATTGTTTAAGCCATCTTTCGAAAATCAATTTGTTTATATTCGAAGCGGCAAAATGTGGCACTCCATATCAGCAAAAAGCTTGCGCCACGAGGCAGTCTGTGATTACCTTCACCTCCTTTTTCGGGATGGCATACACCTCCGGCCACTTGGTGAAGTAGTCCACGACCACCATCAGGTACTAGTTGCCTCGGTCGGACACTGGGAATGGTCCAGCTATGTCGACGGCGATCCTTTGGAATGGCGCTCCGACATTGTAGTGTTGCATGCGATCCCGGCTCCTAGTCTGGGAGCCGCTACTCGCCGCGCACACGTGGCATTGACGGCACCATCTCTCAGCGTCTGCTCGGAGCCTTAGCCAATAGTAGCGCTGCCAAAGTTTGTCAATCGTCCGGTTTGCTCCCAGGTGCCCTCCTGAAGTACCGGCGTGCACTTCCTCAAAGACCTCCGGGACCTTACTTCGGGGAAGTACCAACAGTTCTCTTTGCGTCTTCCCATCAGGCGATTCCCATACCCGGAACAGCACACCCTCTCTTGCCTTCAGTGAGTCCCATTGAGCACAGTATGACTTGTATGAGGCGCTTCTTGGTGCGATGTCCTCCCAGGTGGCCTTCTCCCTGTCTCCACTTCCTTCAAGAGTGGCCCCAAGTCAGCGTCCGCCAGCTGCTCCCTCCTCAGACCTGCACTATCCCAGCCATCCGCAGGTACTGCCATGACCACTCTGACAGCTGCGCACACTACTTCTCTTCCACTCTTGTGCATTGGCCGTACTCCTCTGGGCAGGGTCTTCGGGACGTGGCTTCTGCTTTAGCGTGGCTCTTCCCTCTACGATGTTCAGAGGTGAAGTTGTACTCCTGCAGCCTCTGGACCCAACGTGCTGTCTGGACTTCCAGTTTTCTAAAGCTCAGTAGCCAGGTTAGGGCAGAGTGCTCAGTCCTCAGGTGGAATGACTGACCATACAAGTTCTTGTGGAAGTGCTCCAATGTCTTTACTATCGCCAGTAACTCTCGCCAGTAACTCTCGCCAGGTGACGCAGTAGTTCTTCTCTACCTTGGATAGCTTCTTGCTGTAGTAGACTATCACCCACTCATGGCCGTCCTGGATATGCGATAGGACGCCTCCAATGCAATGGTCGCTGGCGTCAGTGTGCACAATGAAGGTGCCGTCTGGTTGTGGAAAGTCGTCGAGTCTTCGCCTGCTTAAATAACTCATTGATAATTCTAGATATTTCCGGAATAAACAAGAAATCGAATGTTCTACACAACAATCAAGATATCACTAGAATGTATCCTAGATATCACTTATCTGTGTCGGTAAGTCTTTTATCTCCATCGCTATGTTTATCTGCTTATGCAAGCTCTTTATCTCCGTGAAACACTATCCGTCTGTTATCTATTTGCTACGAAACGTTTATACCCGTTGCCGCGACAGCACAATATGTCAAACACCTTGCACTACGTAGAAGACAGATCTACCTGCGTCACGAGCAGTAGTTGTAATGAAACTAAAGCTACGCGTTGTGAACCGGACTATCCCTGCGTGTTATCCCCGGGACTGACGTCAGCAGTTATATACTGCGAGACTAGTAAACTTCATATCCCTGTAATAAATAAAATAAAAAGTTGACCAGATTTTAAACTACTTTTACATAACTTTTACACCTTACCACTTTATACTACTATCACTTGCAATACATCCATGACAGCTACATAAACAACTCGATTGCTTCCTTCTAATAAACAAAGTGAGAACATTAATATCTGCATGGTTATCATAATAAATATAGGCTAATTGTTTATGTTGAAGTGTAATAAATAATAAAATAATATCATTATTCCCCAACTTTGTTATTTGATATAGAAATGGGTAACGATACTCTCAATAACATAACGAAATATTTACGTTTACTTGAAAAGTTGTCCTACGGTGGTGACATGCATTTGTTTACACCAGGACCCTTTCTTAGTCTGGATGACGTACAGTATAGTATAATTACAAACCTCTGTTAACAAGCTAAGTCTTCCATCAGGATAATTGTTTGTCCCCACTTTGAATCACTTGCCGCATTTCCGAGATTAGCAAGCTTAGCGAAGCGCGTCTTATTTCACTTCCACGTTTCGTAAATTCATAATGAAGCACTACGTGTTACGATTAACATAATGAACAGCTAACAACGTAGGTCTTAGAAACGCTAGAAACTCGCTGTAAAACATTGTGATGAATAATGTTATTGCCTTAAGGAATGTTGAACTACCTTCAATTCGGATTCTGTTTCTAATTTTGTTTCCCCCCAACCTCTGTGGCTTCCAGGGATAGGGGGTGGGCCTTCACTTCAATAACAGTAGCTCTGGCACTCGCAGAAATCTGACTACGTCTTTGATGTAAGCCGGCAAAGCCTGCCGCTTCCATCATGCTCCGTTCTTCAGTCAATATTACAGTAAATATTCACTGCATATGTATGTGGATCTTAAAACTGCTGGAGGTTATCAGAAAAGGAGTTTAATCTCGAAACACAACCAGTCCTTGCAACATTCGTCTCCCTTCGTAGCGCTTTTCTGTATTTCGTGTTTATTCTTACAGTATTAAGACCGCCACATAAACATCTCAAAAGCTGCTTTAGGAATGTAAAGTAATTTGTGGAAGAATTGGAAAAATATGTAACAACTTAGAGAAGCATAACCAAATTCTTATTTACCTCTCTTTATTATTTTCAGAGGGGGGCGCCGGGGTAGCGCGGTGGTTTCGTTCGCGGCTCCCGTTCTAAGGGTCCCGAGTTCGATTCCCGGCTCTGGGGTTGGCGATTTTAAGTCGGCCCTATCCACGCCTTCACCTCTGTCTAGCACACGTGAAGTATCCCCTATGCCCAACGTGGTTCGGAGTCCACGGTAAAAACTGTAGGTCCTCTCACCTCACCGCCATCTTCACTATCACCCTATCATCGGAGGTAATGGACACCGCCCTCTGGGTGCCTCCACCTGAGAAATGGGTCCGGTCATCACTTGGTGGGGTGAGGTTACCCCGAAGACCAAGGTTGCCATGTGGGGAATGTTAGTAACTAACTTATTTTCAGAGGTCAAAAGAGTTGCTATATGTTCACAAAATCTCTTTTTAGGTGAGAGATTATATGATCTTCGAGGCCAAAATTCTTCTTTTTCTTCTTCTTCAACTATAGGGAATTCTTGCTCCTCTATTATTATGCCTTCAGGCATCGGATTGAGCAACAGAAACGCTGGATCAGTTAGAGAACCCAGGATGAGTGATCAGCCCAATGCCTGGTATGAGAGTGATAGGAAGTAGATGACAGTGTGGGAAAAATTAATCAAATGAAAGATGATAATAGACCCATTTGTGGAATGATGGCGGCGAAAACCAGAGGCCCCGGAAAAAATCTACACTTGCGTCATGTTATGCACCTCAAATGTCACATGCGATTGCCTGAAATCCAACCGGACCGCCCAAGCCTCTTGAACACGGCGCGGCCTTCGGAAACAAAATGACTAATCATAACCCGGTAAAATCCTAGGAACATGCTGTTTGCAGCGTATGACAAAGGAACTTCTAGAACTATATTGTCATAATATTCTGAGTCGTTTGTATTTTGCTTTGAGACATAATATCAAAATGATGTACAGTTTTCGAATTACAGGAGGAAAGTAATCTGTATTCTTTGCTAGTACATGGATTGCATAATTCCCAGCTATGGTTGAATATTACTTGGAATAAAATGTTACCGGGACTTATTTTTAAACACGTTCTACTAAGGTGTATTTTCTACAAATATTTTAGAAATAATTTCTTGAGCTTTTAAACGATTTTCACAACCGAAATAGTCAGCTTAGTAATAATAATATAACTTTTATCATGCAAATGACACGTGGATGTCCACAAGGTTCAATTTGTATCGCAGTTGTTTGGGTTCTACTATATGATGATTTAATAACACAACAATTACCAGAAAATGTTCAGTTATACACTTATGCTGGCGATGTTCTATTACTTATTAAGTCTACTATCTTTCAGAAGTTACAGAAGACGGCCAATGAAGCCATCCATATCATTCATTCCTGGGGTGTAACTAACAAATTCAACTTTAATGCCAACAAGACATCTGCTATGCTAACGACTAAAAATTATCTTTCTACATGAATAATAGAGAGATTAAATTAGTGGATAATCTTAAGTATCTAGGAGTTACTTTAGACAGACGCCTGACGTTACGAAATCATATTCATTATGTAGCCAGGAAGGCTAGTAAACTTCTTACCGCACTGACTGCTTTAACGAGAGCAACATGGGGCCTAAACCCTTCTTTATTGAAGTTAATTTATAAAGGGGCAGTTGAACATATGGTTCTATACCATGCAGGAGCCTTGCAAGGTATTTTTCAAAGGAGATGGGCCAAGACTAATTTGTTACAGATACAGCGTGGATACATCTTAAGAATCATCCGAGGATACCGCACCATCTCCACCAAGGCAAATATCAGCAACATTAGAAATGGCCGAGATTTGCCACAACATATTTCACAACTGCAACTTGAACAACCAGTTAAGCAAGCTTCTCACCCAGCCACCTGTGTCTCTAGTCTCCTTGAAGATTGTGCAGCTGAATACCATCAGTACTCCATTTACACAGATGGCTCTTAGATAGCTGAAGGGCTTAGTAAAAATGCTAAAGTAGGATGTGCGTTTGTAGTATTCTCTCGCTCCATAGAATGTCATTCTTCCATGTTGAGACTTGCCAAGGAGTGTTCTGTTTTTCAAGCTGAATTATTAGCAATTCGTGAAGCAGTGAAATGGTGCACCAAGTTACAATTTACCACTCTCATTTACAGTGACTCAAAGCAGCTGTTGCAGCTTTGAAAGATACCAAAAAACGGCAGTATTATTGCAGCTGAAATGAGAAGTCAATTATTAAGTGGTTCTCATCTATGCATTTCATGGGTCAGAGAGCACGTGGGGATTTGCCGGAAATAAATGTGCAGATGAGCTTGCAAGAGAGCTGCGACTTCAGATCTTCCAAAGACATACACTCTATGCCCTATTTCTTATGTGAGGCAAACATTAAAGGAGATTATCACCGACGACTGGAATGAATACTGGTTAAAAATGAGTGTGGTGCTTTGAATAAGGATTTATATTTCCCAACAGTTTCTGACAGACATAAATGTAAATTCGTTAATCTTAACTATGTTCTCACTGAATTCTTATATGGACATGGCAAATTTTCATCTTACTTATTTCGATTCAAAATAAAATCCACATCTGATTGTATTTGTTAGAATCATCTTCAAGATGTCCTTCACATTTTATTTGATTGCCCATTTTTCTGTTTTGAAAGATACGACCTTAAATTATTGCTTCAATTTCTAGGTTACACTTTCTCAAAACCACTTACACATATTTTGATGAATTACAAAACTTATAATTACTTCATGGCTTTCCTAAACAAAATATTTTTAAGCTAAAGGATTCATCTTAATGTTTACTGTTTGTCAGCTTGATATTGAATTTGTTGTGTTTTTGTAAATTGTATTATATTCATAAATTTGTAAACTATATTCCTAATATAGCTTTGGGTAAAACAGGAATCAAAAAATTGGATAATAAATAAATAAATAACAAAACATACATAGGTATTGAGTGACGAAGTTTAAAAACAACCCCATAAACTTTAAATGATTTTGAAAATAATATTCGAAAGTGCATCTATTTTTCAGAGGGAGGTGAGGAAAGGCTACACCTCCTTGCTTTATATCTGAGTAATTTGCTTTTTTTAAGATTGTTTACAGGATATGTGATGCACTTTGTAACAGTGTGTCCCATCACCATCACCATCACCGTCACCGTCACCGTCACCGTCACCATCACCATCACCATCACCATCACCGTCACCGTCACCATCACCATCACCATCACCACCACCATCACCATCATCATCAACAACCCTTCATGGTTTACGAGAGTTCTCCTGTTTCGGTCTCATACTTCTTTCCATCGTTTTAGTGGTCTTCATGTTGTTTTATAGCCCAAAGCACTGCATTTGTAAGACTAATGGAATGCCAGAGTTATTCATTCTTTGTAAATGGCTTTTCCATTTTTCTCTATTTGTTTGTATTTTTTCTTGAAATAAGAATATATCTAATACTTCCCTTATGTCTTCGTTTCTAATACGGTCTTATCCGTTGCATCCTTTTACTGCTCGAAATACTTCATTTCTGCCACTTGTATTTGGCTCCAATATCTCTCTCTCTCTCTCTCTCTCTCTCTCTCTCTCTCTCTCTCTCTCTCTCTCTCTCTCTCTCTCCCTCTCTCTCTCTCTTTCTTTCTTTCTTTTTTTTAAGAGCCCATGTCTCAGAACCATATAGTAAAACTGGAACAGCCATTGCCTTATAGAATTTTAGGTTTATACCCTTTCGGGGTTTCCTTTCCAAGGTACGAACTATTACTCCACAAGTGTATTGAAACTTGCTTAATTTACATTGTTCGTTTTATAGGTTACATTACAGCCCAAGTAATTAAATGTTACCGCTTGTTCTAACATATTATTATTTAACACCATCTTAGATCTTTTCGTTTGTTTTCCTATACATACCGTTCATTACCTCTGAGTTTTCTACGGATATACTTAAACCATAATCTTGGATAAATTTTCGTAGCTTGTACATACGTATTTGCAGCTTATGTTTCTGACTTGTATTAACATCATATCAGTCGCATAAAATAGCATACTTAACGTATTATTTTTATTTAATTTTATTCCTAATGACATTTCCCCTTTTAATTTTCTGAGAATATCGTCCATATAAATATTAAACAATAGCGCAGATAAACTGCATCCTTGTCTTAAACCATTATTAATTATCATATCTTTTAATAATCTTCCATTTCCTAAACCTATTTTTCTTTTTGTTTCTTGATATATGTTCCTGAGTACTTCTTTTTCCCTTTAACTGCTATGGTCATATCGTCGGCCGTTCTCCTTTGGAACATACTGAAGGTGTTAACTCGTTATCTTTGGTTTTTAATCATTATATCACGCACAGATTCACACTCTCATTCATACTTCCAGACTTTGGGGAAGATGGGGAATTATCTTGGTCGGAGAAAAATCCCCAACCCCACCACCCGGAATTGAATCCGGGACCCCTAGCACGGCAGGCAGGTGCTCCTGAGTACTTCTATCGATTGTTTTGGATATATTTTCTTGTCTAATATTTGCCAGAGTCTAGCCCTGCTCACCTTATGCAAAGCCTTTTCCAAATTTACGAAGGCCATTTGTGTTTCTAAATTATATTATCTTCTGTTTCCAATAATTTGCAAGATCTTCCTTTTCTAAATCCCATTTGGTTTTCTAATAAACACGGTTGTTTAATTACACTTAGACGTTTGTTTATGATCTTTGTATACAACTTATAGTCAGTTATTCAGCAGACATAATTTCCTATCTGGTGCCATCATTAGGACAAAAAATTTGCCATGGATTAATGATTGTGTGTTTGTTTAGAGCAGGAACGATCAGAGGATGCACAACAATTAAAAGGTATTATTGCTATATTGTAAAATCTGCCTATGATGCATCATGTGATTTTGTAGAACTCACGTATCTTGTAGCATTTCCATTATTACTCTGCACGATAATATGTTCCAAGAGCCGCATTGAAAGAACAGGCTAGGCTTAACCTCCATATTTGCTGACATCAAATTAACCTTCTGTTAACCTTAAAGCCAATATTTAACGTTGCAGCACAGATTAGCGTTTGAAAGAGCCGTGCTAAAGAGTAAGGAAAGAACAGAAAAAGCAGCTGTAGATGAGGAAGAGCGGAAAAACGGAGGAGAGAAAATCCAAAATTACTTTACCGTTCACTCCACTCTCATTTTTGTTATTATTACGGTTTTCCTATGATGTAACTCTCTTCCAGGCCATAAGACTGACACCAAATACCTCGTCACCTTGCTACTGCATTAATAGTTCCTGAGCAACATTCTCCAAACTGTGGATCGCGAGCATCCGACACCTGTCTAACTGTGGTACAACATATCCTGTCAAATGTATACTTGAAATCCAAAGTCACTATAATACTTGCAACGTTTTGTCATTTCTGTCCTTTACAGACATTCATAGATACAAATAACGTTCTTTATTCGTTTTTTACATTGATGTTTTTACCTTCTATCCTGTAACCTCTAAAACAATTTGCCTCAAAAGACCAAAATTACTAAAAATGTAAAAATGCTTAACGTTGAGCCTTAGAATTCCAATATTACAGTCAACTATATACCACGAGTTCTTTTACCCAAGAATAAATAAATAAATAAATAAATAAATAAATAAATAAATAAATAAATAAATAAATAAATAAATAAATAAATAAATAAATAAATAAATAAATAAATAAATAAATAAATAAATAAATAAATAAATAAATAAATAAATAAATAAATAAATAAATAAATAAATAAATAAATAAATAAATAAATAAATAAATAAATAAATAAATAAATAAATAAATAAATAAATAAATAAATAAATAAATAAATAAATAAATAAATAAATAAATAAATAAATAAATAAATAAATAAATAAATAAATAAATAAATAAATAAATAAATAAATAAATAAATAAATAAATAAATAAATAAATAAATAAAATCTGAATATTCTACCCCGGCACCTAGACAACTATACCGGGGCATATATCCAAATTTTCTCTTTATTTTTCCATAAAATCCTTACAAATGTTATAATTATACAAATCTCTCAGAAAACTACTCTACAAAAATAAAATGAAATAAAATAACAGAAATAAACACAAAAAAGCAAAAAACAAAAGAAAACAACTATAAAAATTTCAAAATCCTTATTTCCTAAATCTATATCTAAATCTACTAATTCTGTAGTCCACCATGGCCTCTGCCATCACTCTCTCCCTCCGCCGCCCATGCAGTCAACTCCATTGTTAGATTATTCAATAATTCTTCCCGTCTTATCCTATTTTGTATTCTAGAACTCCTTCTTGGATCTTGTACTATTCTTCGCCTATTATCAACTCTTTCTCCTTTGAATATTTTTACCTCCCATGCTTTCTTACTTACAAAGTTAGTCAAAACTTGTAATTTATTTACCAATTGTTGATCTCGAATTATGTCATATACGATATATCCTGCTAGCGCATGCCTCTCTTCTTGTTGGTGAATTGCATATCTTCCACATTCAAATACTACATGTTCAGGATTATCTTGTTTGTTACATAATTCACATATATCATTTTCAGTTTTATTGATTTTCTTCCAATAGGTCTTATAAGGTCCGTGTCCAGTTATATAATGTATAAATCCCTTTGTTGGTTGAATAAAATTCAATTTTAGTCTCTCTTTGACGTTCTGAAAAATTTCAAACACTCTTCTACCTTCTAGACTGTCTGTCCATTCTTTTTGCCCTGTCTGCACACTGCTCACTAGCACTGCTCTCCTTACGGCTTCCTGCCAAAAACTAACTGGCCCCGAATAGTGCACTCGTTTATATCCATTAATCACTGGTTCTGGAACTTTCCTGACTCCTCACGAAGGGTAACAGTCTTTCACGATGGCGACGCAGCGGTCCCGACGTTTCTTGGCTTCTCTCACCCCATCACTTCAGGCAGTGGCATTTCGTCACACAAGTAGGCGTGGCCTCCACGCTATCTGTCTCTTTCTTTTTGCCAGCTCTTTCTGCCAACTGGTTTTGTCGTAACTTCTACGATCGGGTGACTGTATATATACTATGTATATATACACATAGTGTCACCTAAATATCGGAAGGCACGACCACCTGGCAGCTGGGTGGGCGACAAGAGGCATTTAGACCACGCCTACCCATTTATCTTGTGGCGTTCACTGAAGGGGGATGGTTAGGAAAGTGTCACGAGGCACTTTACCCTCTCTTTCCCCTCCCCCTGACGTCTGGAACCATCGGGATGATTCACTGAGTCGCGAAACTTCCAGACACAGCGATCTGTGAGTCAGTTCAGTTCTTGACGAGCAGCCGTGAAGAGCGCAGATCTAGCGAATGGACTGGAAGACTGCGAACGTGTATCAGAGGAGTTGTACGTAATTGTGAGTGCGTAGTGGACCTGTGACAGGCGAACTGGTGGATTGTAATTATGTGCGCTACATAATTCTATGTAATCGGCAAGTGTTCCAAATGTAATTCGGTGAAAATAAAGAACATTTTGTGTTTGTGCAATTGGACTTTTAATTTCTACGAACCCACAAATTCACAATATATATAGGATGTTTCAAAACGACACCGAACGGTTATAGCCGTTCCGTAGTTTTTAACCTAACTAGTGCGAATTTGGGTGTAGGAGCTTCGAATTTCTGTTAGGTATAATGTTATGCCACATTAAATATTACATGATTTTGTGATTTGGCAGGGCGGAAACCACTAGTGTGCGAACCTCAAAAGTTCTTGGTACACACCGGCCATGAAAACAAACGCATTAGCACTTGCTTATTATTAGTGAGTCTGGCGTGCCTTTCAGGTAATGGGGCAAATGGCAGTTATTCGTGCAAAAGTCTACTAATAACTTGGACAGCTGCAAGGTTGCTCTTCAGTATAAAACTACACATTCCGTCCTAACAGAGAGGATTTTGCGCGTACTTAGCAAATCCAAACAATATGGAACGCTATACGAACGCCGAAATGACGGATGTGGTTTTCATGGATTGAAGAGCTGAAGGGAGTTCAACGAACGCACGATTAATTTAGTTTCATTAAAAATATGAATTGTAAAAATAGTTACATCAATAATAACATTTATTTGTGTAACTTCAGTGCCTTTCTGTTATGATCTTAATTGTACAATACTTTCAACAACTTACTGTAAATATCAACAGCTTCCTTTTCAGTTACAAATAATTTATTTAGTATTATCAAACACGTGAAGTAAATTGCACGTCTCATTGTATGAACCATTTATTTTTGGTTAATCTATCTACAATTCTTTGGTGTTCTTTACTGTTCCGTTTATCATTTAGTGCTTCCAACCTCAACCTCACTAACATTAAGTTTCCTCTAAAAGGTGTAAGTTGCATGTGTCCACCAGCTTATTTGCCATCATGGACTGTTATAATTTTGGAACATGCTAAACACTCGTAAGCAATAGTTAAGCAATAGCTTCTTTATTGCGGTTTCATAAGCCAAAGAAATTCTTAATAGTAGCAAGTTACCGTGGAGTATGTCGGTATGTTTACGACGTGTGACCTATACCTGCGAACTTCGACAGCGTGAGGCACGCGTCGTTTCTGTAACTGCCTAATCCACACACTACACACGCACACACACATATATGCGGGTTCGAATTTGTTGGATATAAAATTTTATTTTTTAGATTTTTAAACATACTAACTAAACTTAGGCTGTGATTATCCTTAAGTAAAATGTATGTTTTATACATTAAAACATGGATTTGTTGTATGTGTAATACATATTCTAAATTGTAATTACACCTCTCTATCGCGCTAATATGTACCTGAAATAATCACGGAGATATTTTTGTAAATTCCCCTCTGGCGAAGTGCAGGCAAAAGTTCTCTTATAAGAGGTTCATTGAATATTTTAACGTCATTTATCCTCTAAACGTTTGATATGTATTTCAAATCACATATTACGATTTAGGAAGAACTGAAAAATAAAGAACAAAGAAATACATAGAAAAAAAAAAAAGAAAGAACGTAGAGAATTCCTTAACTTTCTGATAACACAAAGATTTGTCTTATGGAGGGCAAACTTACCTGAGCAGCAGACGAGAAGAAAGGAAGCTAGAACCGTAAACTTCAGCATTTTGAGATGTTTAGATGTCTGGCATTGCGATGTGCAAATGTTTTATAGTGAAAAAGGGGAAACCGCGAACGTGATATCATCTTATCACTCAAGTAAGTTCGGAACATATAGATTGTTGCTTCTAGTAATAGTAATAGTAATATTTATTGAGGTACTAAGCTTTTACAATTTTTGGACTGCCCTCTGTTTTGGCCCAGGCCACTGCTACACAGGACAGTCCATTAAGTATATTTACAGACGTGTTACAATATGTATTATTACAGAATAGTCACTTATTATTCCTTCTCTCTTTTTACAGTCCACACCCACTTGTTTTTAACCTTACTTAAAAACTGACCTATGTTTTTTATAATTTTTACTTAAAACCTTGATTAAGCTGATTCTCCTATTCATTTTTGATATTTGACATTCTTTCCTCCACATCTCTGTTTCCTTACAATCAAACAATATATGTTTTATATCCTCTTTATCCCCACACAATGGGCACTCGTCTTGTGGGTATCCATTTCTTTGACCTCTTAATCTCCATATCCCTGCTCTTATCCATGCTAACCCATTTCTTTCTTCACTGTTAGTGCTATCTATATACCTCTCCCTCCCCAACTATTTTTCAATTGAATATAGAAAACAAGTGATCTCTTCTCTGCTATTTGACTAAACAGTTTCTGGATCTCCATGTCTTCAAATCTTATTCTAGCCCCTTTCCAAAAACCTTTATAATTAGTTTCTCTCTTTCTCCAAATATCACCCATACCATTATTTTCCAAATTATTTCGTAAATTACTTACCCATCCTTTATTTGGTAAACTTAGTTCTTGATACTTCAAGCATTGTTTCAGTATATTGCCCTCCTCTAAATTCAATATCCTATACCAATATTTTAGTGCCCTTTCTATAACTAACCCTTTTCTTGGAACTCTCCCCATTTCAATTAGAGCTACTTCATTTGTTGCTTCTAAGATAATGTATCCATTATAAACAGGGAATATTCATGTACTTCACTTAACATAGATAATATAGTATATTGTTTTGTTAACTATTGCCAGGTTTAAGTATTAAAAGAAATGAAAATAAACATTTTACTATTACTTTTATTAGTTAAGGAAATTACTTACCATGGAGGAAATATGTGCCATAACGCACCTGCTAAAATGTACACAGTAAAATAAGTTTTTAGGATTCGATTTCTTATCGATGGATCATCACTTACTTAAGGGAAGCCCGAGCAGCCTGTTAAAATGCGAGTTTTCTAATGCGCTTAGCCCAAGAACCACTGAACGCCTCAATTTAAAACTTTCACTTGTTATTTTACAACACCTTTACAATTAATTAAATACAATATATCTTATTTTGGAATTTTAATAAAGAATATGTGATTTTTTTAAATAAATGAGTGAACTTACTTCTAAACATATTAAAGATTTATTTTTTAAAAAATTGAAATTTTCATATATCTTTCTACAAGTACTTTTAAAAAATAGCTTAAGTATTGCTTTAAGGCCAGAAAAATGTGGACTTGTAGGTGCAGTAGTTTTATACAAGAGTGCACCCAAAGTTAAAATAAAAAATAAAACAGACAAAAACAGCATTAAAGGTTTTGCTATGTCATGTGCTACAACATTTTTTCCATTTTAGGGGTTGTAGCTCTTTAATTCTGTAGTCGGAATTACTGAAACTGTTTATAGTGGTTCCCATGCCGAATTCTTACACCAAAACTATTTCCCCTTCCCATCTTGAAAACTAGTAATTCAAAACATACTAAGCAAAGCACGGAAGAATTAAAGTCAGATGCACAGATTAATATTAATAGAAAAACAAGGACTTCCTTTCCTAATATATGTGCTCTGAAATATAGCTTCAATAAGGTTACAATCAAGGAGAGAACATAGCTACAAATAACAAATAGGGGCGTGGCACACTGTGCAGTCTTTTCAAAATGAGTCTGTTTGGGGATATTAAAACTGTGGGACAGGAAAATAAATATCGTTATTCGCTTTTACAAACATCAGGCAGCATTATTTTGGCAATGACTCATTAAAGCTTATAGCTTAAAGGGTACCTTAGATTCATAATCGACAGCAAAAGGAGTGCCTCAATCTTTTCTGGGAGTGCCTAGCATATGGGCGGCGTTTGTCTTTAAACAGTTGCTGATCGGACATAAAGTTGACTCACCTTATGTGAGTGAAACTTGGGTTTGTTTAATTTTGAGTTTTCTTTATAGTATTAACTTAACACAGGAGCTCAAGAGTTAGAGCTGCTGGACGGCAACCAGAAGATCGGTGGTTCAAATGGTATTGAATGTTTCAGTCTGACTCTACCTTTCCATACTTTAGCCTACATACGGCCAGTGTGATAGAACAATTAATTATTTTCCATTAATTTACCTAATAGTGGTTAACTATAAAGCCCGGGCCTTAAAGAACTTACACGTTGTAAGTCCCCATTAAAGTAGTTATCTCATGCGTTTATGAGAACTTCTAAGTGGTTTACCGGGAAAAACACAAGTCAGTACGGGAATTTAATGTCATGTCGTCACGTTGGCCATAGTAGCTCAGTGGTAGAGCGGCTGGGCGGCAACCAGAAGATCCGTGGTTCAAATCCCGGCTATGGCACTGAATATTTTAGTCTGACTCTATCTTTCCATACATTAGCCTACAGACGGCCAGTGTGAAAGAGCAATTAACTTCCATTAATTGACCTAATAGTGGTTAGCTATAAAACCTGGGCCTTAAAGTACTTACAGCATAGTAAGTCACCAATGAGGTAGTTGTCTCATGTGTTTGTGAGAATTCCTAAACGGTTTACCGGGAAAACCAAGAGTCAGTTGGAGAATATAATGTCATATCGGCACGTTGGCCATAGTAGCACAATGGTAGTGCGGCTGGACGGAGACCAGGAGATTCGTGGTTCAAATCCTGTCTATGGCATTGAATTGTGTTATTAACTTTGTGCTTCATTATAGACTACTCTTTCTGAAAACAGAAGAAGAAATCATCCGAATAGCTCCAAACTTGATGGAAGTATAGAAGAGTGAGCCAGACCCCTGCTCCATACGACTGTGCGAGCCACAACAACCACAAATAACGTAATGATGTAAACAAGCGGGTTCTCTCACTGTATAAACAACCAGTTCCCTGCTATAGAAAGTCTTTATTTTTTGAACTTGACCCACATGATAAACATGTCATGCCTAATCAACTCCAAAATTATTTTTTTTATTTTTTTTATTTTGTTTTATTTATGGTTTTTTATGAGATTAAATGCCGTAGATCACCTCAAAATAAACACACTATTATTCGTCTGCCCATGTAAAGACTGAATAACCTAAAAATAAATTACGGGATTAACACAATAGCTAGTATTCATGAAAAATTAAATAACAATTGGAATCTCGGCTATATCAAATCAAACGGGGCAGACCTTATGGCGAATGTTATGGCGATCCATCCAACCACAAATGGCGGGATGTAAACAACAGGCATAAAAGCAAAAGTGGTAACTGCACTAAACAAAGATACAAACGGAAGTAACAAAACGTAATTCCATATAAATTCATATAAACTTCTATTAAAATCTATATAAAAATTCCGCACACAAATTCGGTACAAAATTTTACATACAAATTCCATATAATATTGTGACGTAGACGGCGAACTCGCGTTGCCGATCGATAATGCGGACTGGCGGTGGTGGCGGGGGGGACGCAAGGGGTGGCACCTCCTCCTACCGCGCGAAGGTGCTCGAAGGCTCCAGAATGATTTCCCCCTCCATAATGGAAGAATCCAGAGGTTTCGGGGCGATCGATACAAGCGAGGCGATGGTTAGTCGAGTGAGGTACGTCGCAGCGGGCGGACGTGTTGTGAAGTTCAGTGAGTGACCGTGAGCCGGGCGGACGTGTAGTCGAGTTGAGCGGAAGGGTAAAGACGAACTGGCAAGGTTGAATGGTGTAAATTAAATTGAAATTGTGTACGTGCATCGGAACGGTGACGGACAAACTGGTAAATCGTAATTGTGTATAGTAAACTGTAATTGGAATAAGGTGAAAATAAAGAACATTGTTAAGTTTGTGTAATTGGACTTTTTATTTCACGAGCCCACAAAGTCACAATATTCTATATAAAAGTATGATATAACAATTCAATATAAAACTTATCTCAATTATATTACTGGAATTCTACACTTAAAAAGCCCAAGTACTTCAGAAATACCTCTCCCAAATTAACTGGATCTTGCACCAGACAGATCAAAAATTCGATATTCACGATACATTTGCAATAAATATACAAAAATGTTTGGCACCAGAACAGGAACAAGTATAAAAGTTAAATCCACCTAGTAGATATTAAGGACGGAGGAAAACCCCGATTCGGAAAACATAACAGACCAATTGACTATAATTCTGCTGTAAAACCTCTCAGAGAAGTCACAAAACTGTCATAACTTACCCAGTCGACAAATAGCACAAAGCCCCAAGGTTCCCTGAGACACCAGTCACAAACACACACTCTCTTCCCCAGCTCACACTCAAAACTTCCAACAGGAGCTCTCTCGATCACCAACCAGCAGGCACGACCGCCCAGCCAATCAGCAAGCGGCAACGAGTCCCTGGAAAGGGAGCGCTCAGAAATGCAGAGCGGGATAGACCCAGCAATTTCATCTGCTCTCTCATTTCCATGTGTACCCGTATGACCTCTAACCCATGTGATACACACGTGATTGGTGTTTGTTATAATATCATTCCTTGTTTTGGTAGTAAGTGGATATGTAGTATGTTTATCTCCGATAACACTGACAGATGCCTGGGAATCACTGTGTATACATGAGCTATAGTTATTACTGTGGCACCTCTGCACTGCTTGATTCAGTTCCTGGAATATACAGCAATTAGGTGCAAGTCTGTATCCTCTATAAAGCAACTCCACATTGTTTTTATCGAACACCACAAAAGCGCATCCCACACGAGCTAGATTCTCTGGATGAGCCATCTGTGTAGATGTTGTAGTCATGTGTCTGTTTGCAGTTATTCTCGCTGACAATGTTGTCAAATACAGCAGGATGTCCAGCTTCCAAGAAAGGAAATCTCGGATGAAAGTCGAATTCAGGAACTTTTAGGGAGCGTTGATAACCTTTCTTTATATCACATACCTTTGCACTGAAGACTGCTGATTAATATAAAAGGTCAATGCCTGCAATTAGAGGTGCAGCATCTGTGGAAATCGCTCTGTATCCCTTGATGATTCTGAGTATAAATCCCCTTTGTATCTGGTTGAGTTTACATTGCACCCAGCGTTTATTTAGTACATCTTGGAATACGGCCGAGCAGTATAGTACAAGAGGTTTGATAGCTTCAACGTATAATATCTTCATCGCCGAAGAGTTGACACCCCAAGTGGGACGTGATGCAATTGACATACCATTGAGAAGTCTACTGGTTTTTATTTGCACATGGTTGAAGTGTTCTCTAAATGTTAGTTTGGGATTTAAAATTACTCCAAGGTAAAACAATTTCTTCACTAAACTGATTCTCTGTCTTAAGATGAATTGCTGGTTCCTCTTTCACCTTTTTTCTACTGGCTAACATTGCAGTTGTCTTTGTTCGATTAAAAGAGAGTTTGTCGTGTACTCCCCACTGGAAAAGTTGTTCTAATGCTCTGTTTGCCATTGTAGATAAACCAACAGAAGCGTATCATCTGCATATGCTATAGTATCACTGTTTGGCGGTAAATTTATGTTTAAAAGATCATCGTATAATATGTTCAAAAGACTCGAGCTGCAAGGAAGATCCTTGAGGACAGCCTTTGGTAATAGATTTTGCTATTGCAGATCCACAGAGGGACAGTTGTGCTCTTCTATTATTTAAATAATTCTGCATAATTTTAAATAAATTCCTTCTGCAGCGTTTCTGTTTTAATTCTAAAGGTATTCTAGGCCACCAAGTGATATTGAAAGCACCATTACATGAAGAGATACAAGCACGCCTTACATTTTCTGTCTTAATATAATGTTTATCCAGTCTGTAACTTGTAATACTGCCTCCTTGATTGACCTGCTTCATTTAATAGTTCATTACTTTAAGATGATACATAATTCTATCAATTACCAGTTTTTCTAATATTTCCCCCATAACTGGCAATAGACTAATTGGCCGAAATGAATTAATTGTGGGTTTTTGTAGATCATATGTCTTCGTGATTATTTTAAAAACAGCAATTTTCCATGCTCCTGGAAACACGGTTAATTCTAGACGTTTACTGTATACAGTGACAAAGAATTGCGGTAAAGCAAAATGAATATGATACACTATGTTTGCAGAGATAACATCCATGACTGGGGCCTTCAAATAGTAATTTACGGCGTCCAACGTTAAGTCATATCGGGCCTTGAATGAAATGGGTGAAATGATGCTCAAATGAGTCCGGAGTCCATGGAGCTTAGAGTTACCTGACATTCGTCTATCAGGATAAGGGAAAACACCGGAGAAACCTTATCCAGGTAACTCACAGTAACCAAGATTCGAACTCGGGACTTTCTTGAACGTGATACAAGTTAGTTGGATACAGTATGAATTACGTCATATGACAGTACGATCATCAAATATACATAGGTGGAAAACAAGGTAACGTAGTACTCTGGGAACTAGTGAAACAATTGCCTTTCAAGTGTCTGCAGACGCAAGATCAAGGCGTAATATAACGCGAGTGTTTTGTTTCCTCGCGCTGTGAGGCGATTGTCATGCTCAGACTGTACCAACTTCCAGTTGTTTACATGTGCGAGGAAAAACAGTACAATCCATGCAGTACAGCTTTGAAAAAACGCACACGTCTCCGGCCCTTAATAATAAGTATGTGTTTTTATTGGATCAAACGTGAGCTGGTTAGTGAATGCAACCGTATCAGTTCCAGTGAATAATGGGTTGTCATCCAATGGTTTTTCTAATCGCTAGTGTTTGAAGTAGTGTCAGTTTCAACTAAATTATGCTCTTGACAAAAAGTACCCTTTTTGTTCCAATTTTTGCTTGCTATGCTCTCTTTTAGCACTGCTCGTTAATTTTCCATAGCACATTCGATTGTTCGTTCATGTATTATGGGTGCATTATAAGTTGGTGATTGACGGTTGAAGGAGTGGGGAAGGAGAGGGGATAGCGCCGTTGCCACTTTACCGTTGCTCTCCACGTGCTAGGCAATGAAGGAGGCGGGTAGAGGGGAGGAGGAATTTCGACTGCGGTAATGTACACGCAAATATTCCTAGAAATTTGCGTATTGCAGTATTAATCATAAGACTGCCGTAAGACTGTCTACGCATATAAGTGAGCAGTTACCTAATTACAGCATACAAAATCTTCGAAATGAACAAAAAATAAATGGTTATCTATAGTTAAGATTTAGAGAAACAAAAGTGCCATACCTGCACAGAATTATGCATTCTATTCTAATGGGAATATGCTGCTTATCTCAAAGTCGCTGCTGTCATTGGTACTGCTTTGCTGATCGTTGGCACCGTCAGGGCTACTGTAATCTCCCACGGAAATCATGAGTTCCTCCACTTTCTTCCAAAACGCCATCATTTTCCCATGCTGCTACTATAATTTTTTTGTGTGACAAACAGCATCTTCCCAATTTTTAGCACTTATTTTTGCTATTGCTTCTGTTTTATAACAGGTGTTATAGTGATATCTGTATTGTTGCGCGCTACATATCCCTTTATTTGGGCACAAATCAACTCTATTGCATTAAAATGGCAATGGTAGGGAGGAAGTCTAATAATTTTGTGGCCTTTTTCTGCAGCAATTACATTAAGTATATATTTTGGGAACTGCGGTTGCTTTTACCGGTTCTAGCAATTCATACCTTTTTTTTTTTAAATGGTCTTGAACACACACATTTAATTTCCCTTACTTGTCCTTTAACTGGGATTCCGTACCAGAAAACATTTTTGGTGGTCTTCACAGATAATTTCTTTCTGTCAGTTTCTATAGCACAAGTGTTTGTGACAGCCATTAGTAACGATATTTAGCTAAATATTATAGTTATACTGAAACACTAAAGTTGATCACCGAAACACACAAATTATGTTGCGAAAATGTAAAGCTGTTTACACCCTGTGAAACATTCACTACTTGAAGCAGTACACTCTTAGTTTGACAGTGATGACAGGGAGAAATTACCCTAAGTACCGTAAGGGTTATTCATGTTAGAACTGGACTTGACAAAGGCAGGTAATACAGGTTTGGCGAACCCGGGGTCCCGAGCCAACAGTCTCCCTCGTGTGGGCTTCTCTTCATGCTTAAGGGAGATAGTCAACAGGCCCACCCACGTGTACGCCGTGCGTGGAGACCCTTGTCGTTGGAAAGGTTTGTCCTGGAGGTTGAGGGATGCGTATCTGAGCTTGTAACAGTGTTTTTCTGAATTCGGGGAGGTTGCGCATTTCTAATACACTACTTTGGCTTCTGCTTCGTCTAAACGGGAGGTTAGGAACTAACCCAGCCCTAATCAATTGGCCAGGACTAGGTATTGTACCGACTTCCAGGGTGAGTGGGAGGCGAGCTTGCTATATCCCCTGTGTAGCCCTGTCATCCCTGTGGGATGACCCCTTGTTGGGCTCCGTGGTGGGTGGGGAGCACTGGGGGATGAAATAGTCTTAACTATTATGGTAAATGCCTCTATTAAAATTAGTAGCAAAAGTGGAAACGAAATAGCTGAGTGTAGTGGTCCTCGCTATTTAATTATTTATAGAACTGAGGAAGGTCGCAAGTTTAGTACCGTGAATCCATTCGTTATTCAGAAGGGCTTAGATAGTATTGCTGGTTCTGTGAAGGCATGTACTATATCTCGCAATGCCATGCTCCTGGTCGAAGCAGTTTCTTCGACTCAGGCTGCTAAAATCTTGAAAGCCAATATGCTTGCGAGCTATGCGGTGCGCATTGAATTGCATAGGACTCTGAACTCCTTGCATGGTTTGTAAACACCAGCGCATTGGATGGTATGTCCAATGAGGAGATTGAGCAAAACTTGGCGGAACAAGGTGTGACTAATGTATATCAAGTTCACCGCAAAGAACGAGGTGAACTAGTGCCCACTCGTACCCTATTTCTTGCCTTTGATCGGGTAGAACTCCCGAAAAGGATTAAGGCAGGGTATGAAGCTATTGAAGTGAGGCAGTATATACCTAATCCACTGAGGTGTTATAAATGCCAGCGCTTTGGCCCCACAAGTTACTCATGTAACGGAGTTGCCACTTGCGTTGACTGCGGGGAAGTCAAGCATGACAATGCGTGCACTTCACCCGCAAAGTGTGTTAACTGCAATGGCAATCACTCAGCTAACTCCAGAGAATATCCCCGTTTTATGGATAAAAAGGCGATCCAAGAGATCCGGGTAAGAGAGAGGGTGTCCTTCGTGGAAGCCCGGAAACTCTTACGTATTCACCAGCCTTGTGTACCTAGGACTGTTACTTATAGTGCAGTTGCAGCAAAGCCGGTCCCTAGAGGTGAAATCGCAACACAAACCTGTGAAATAAACGGGGAACTAGTATCCGAAAGATCAATTACACAAAGATCACAGCCAAAGCAACAAACACCAACACGAACAACAGTGAGCGCGCCGACCAGGTTTAGTCCTAAGAAGAAGGTTTTAATCAAGTCACCGGCGAAAGCATCTACTTCAAGATCAAGTGAACCGGTAGTATATAATGTGTCGCCCAGAAATTTTAAGACCACTTATGACAAAACGGACTTCCTCAAGGTAAATATTAAGAGAAGCAAAAAGAGAGCTAGCCAGCAGAAAAGTCCGCGAACATCTCCATCCACAACATCTGAGGACTCATGTGGAGAGGACGCCGATCGGCGACTTTCATCTTCGCCAGTCGCAGTTTCTGATCCTGTCGAGAGACTGGATTCGAAGTCACCAGTACATAAGCCATCCTCTTCCATTGACGATGTGGAGCGGGTGGATACTGCTCTCACTGCCAGATGGCAGTGAGAAAAAGGCAGAGAAAACCTGCTGAAAGCTCTAGTCCTGCCCCAAAGAAGTGCAACAAATTGGTTTGACCCCCTCTGGGCAGGTAGATCTTGTTATGGCTAGTTTTTTTTTTATTGAAAGAAGTATTTTTGTGGCTCTTAGTACTTTATGGGAAATAATGGTTTTTGTTTTTATTATTTTTATAACTTTATTTGTACGCATTTGTGCTTATTTATATTTGTCATTTTGTTTTGATATGTTTTTTAAATTTTGACTAATTTATATCTGGCTATTGCAATGAATCAGTTTCTGTAAGGGCGCTGATGACCAAGCAGTTGAGCGCCCTTATATCCATATCATCATCAACATGCCGATAGACTAGTGTCACACATAAAGCACGTGGTGTAGTGCGATAGAGTTGGCAACATAGGATAAGCCTGCCGGGTTGCTATGGCAACAGTTTACTTTTGATTGGTGGATTGTTGGTTGCTAGGCGACCGCAATGACGTGTCAGTGACCTGTTTATTCCCTCTCCTTGTTTTCGCAGCTGAATAGCACGTTGAGGCAAAACGCCAATCACCAACTTACGATGCGACATTTATAGTAATTGTTCGTTCATCTGACAAAGATACATCGTACTTTCGTGTTAAACAACACAGTGGTTCAGTATTCCTTGTATAATCTGTTACATTTTATTCATGAAACAATGTTAACCCCATTCAACATTACGAGTTTCTTAGAAATCGAAGTAAGCGAAATAGGTCTTGCAGTACAATGAATAGCCTTATAGACAACGAAAGATGGATGACATCTTGCACACTACCGCCAAGGCCACAATCCTTCGGGAGGAAACAATGAAGTGAAACTGTAGCGTTTTTTTTCGGCACTCATTTCCTTGTTTTCCCGATTCGACGCTGTTTATTCTTGGGATCGCTTCAGATTCCCAGCGCTTCTCTCTTTAAGCGCTGCGGGTTTCCGAAAGTCTTTCTAACGGTACTGCTTCGAGTCGGGAAGACAGTCCGTGTTTGGCGTCGGGCGAATTAAACCCTTGGGTAAGTGCTCCAGTCTCGCCTTTTCACTTTAATAATTTTGTCTTGGTGGTGTTTCTGATCGCCTTCTCAGGAGCTTTGTTTGAGTTTTAATCGGGCTAAATTCTGTCAGTACCGGGACTACAAATTATTGTGTTTTCAAGTTCTGACCTTAATTGCGTGACTGCTTGCTTGCGTTTCTGTTAAAGTTAAATGTCTTCCGGGGTCCTAGTTAACTTGGTCACATTCTTGTTTCAGCAAAATTATTTGTTTTCTAGAGTAGCTTTGTTAATGATTGTGAAGCTTTTTGTTTTTCTGTGTTGCTTTAAGGGAACACATTGTCGTATATTCACTTATTTGTAAAATTTTACAGTGTTGAATTAAATTTTGAATTATTAAGTGGGGCAACTTTGAGTCAGTTCATTGTCTGCCGTTCCCGTAACCTGGTTACGTCTGTAAGTGTTGTAGGCCCAAACCAACATATACCAGTTTAACCAAGTTACGTGTGAAGTGCGCGGCCAGTGCCTGCCGGCACTAAACAATCATAGGAGGCTACAAGTCCCAAGACGCGTGGAACTTAAGTCCGTGTTTGAAGAACCGTTCCAGTACTGGAGCTGAGAGTGGTGAGCGACTATTCGGCTAAGCAGCTCTCCAGTGTCCATGCTCCTTTGAGCAAACATCTGTACCAAATTTTTTGGTACCGTCAAACGCCACTTAACCAGAAAACAGATTTGAAAAGGAAAAGGGGACTACTATAAATCGAAATGCAAATCAGACTCACCGAAATTATTCTTCTACCAACCAGATCAAAATGGGAGATCTACGGAAATGGAAACTAGGAGATATCAAATGCTAGGAATATCAACACCTACGCTCCCATTTGATACCAGCTCCTTCCATAATAAATAACGGTATAATATAAATAGCAGTTATAGACTACCAAATATAAATTTTAAAATGTTCTTTGATGCTCACTGTGATGTTGCTTCGAATTACCAGGAATAAGTTATTTAAAAATACCATATCAGCTTTATTACTTTACTTCCATCATTACTGGAAGTTTTCATTTCACTATATTTTATATACGAATTTCGGTAAGGGGCCATGAAATTAATAGCCCTTTAACCAGCTAAATTGCATTGGATGTTGAAATGATTGAAGTGATACTCTTATAATCCAGGGATCAAATTTCTAAGGGAAACCAATACTGTTTTATCAGAAATTAAAGATTACACCCTGAAGTGAATGCAACAATCTTCTTATGGACTTAAACATTTTAATTGAATACCATGAAGACTGCACCAATCAAAGGACATATTCAGAATGGCACTGAAATTAATGTAAGAAAGTACTAATTACAAAATAAATGAACACGATTTGCATGTTCAGACTATGAAATTGACGAAATATTTAAAAAGTAACTATTAGTTTCTAACAATTAATATTTTGAACTACCTTCCTGGGCATATTAGTAATATGGAAAGTGTGATGTTTTAAAGACTGAACAGGCAGTGTTAGTCATTGCAATACTTCATAGAAAATACCATATAAAAGAATAATAAAATGAAATTCACCTGTGAAAATGTTATAATGAAATATTTAACTTTTATAATGTAATAACCTGTGTTGATTGCTTTTGCAAAAGCATAATTAATGTGAAATGCATATCCATCATTAAGGAAAGATCTTTGGCAAATATTAGGTTGTTCACCTTCATATCACGGATTACTTTCCATTATGTCCTTTCATTAAATTTCTTTATAACCTTTCAGGTGTACTTTCACGCTCAAGGGCTATGGCGGAGTCGGGCAAATGACGCGGATGCTTGCGCACCGTAAAGTTTGCTGTCGGTGTTGAGCAGTGTTCATGGCATCATGATGAACTTCAGCACCTATTAGGGACTTCTGCGCGGCTCTGCAGTCTACCTGCCTCCGACTCTATGGCCTCCTCTATCTGTTGGGTGTGTTGGCCACCATAGATCTGTGTATAGTCGCGCTGCTCGAACCGTTATCATGCCTTTATCTTTGTTAATAGAAACCTCTCAGATAAGTCACTATTCTAGTAAGAGTGAAAGGGGAACTGCTGAGCTGCGCGAACCTGTGCCGAAGCAACAATGAACACATCACTGCAGCCAATGGAATTCGCAGGAATCACAAATGACTCCACGTGGAGTAATCAGTGCGTTATGTGAGAGGTATGTATTACCAAAGATAACTCCATGGGAGCTGTTCGAGCAGCGCGACAATACATCGCAGTGCAAGTGGCCCCTCCGTTTTTTTTCTCGTACCCTGGTTTATGGTACTTAAAATAAGGCAATCATATATTTATTCGATTATTCCTCTTGGAATTATGCTATTACTGGCACGCACACAGACCGTTTTCTAGTTTGTGGGGGATTCAGGAGGCCCCAGAACTTGCATTTACGATGAAATCTTGATTTCCAATTTTACGATGGAATACAACGCTTCCCCACTTACTATACGTAATATGGGAAGTCAAATCGTAATTTACACATGCCGTAAATACAAATATATTAACAATCATGACCTTTTAAACAAATTCTTTCTTTTATTGACTGAAATAGTCCTAGTGCACACAGTTTTCTAGACTTACTGATGGTCTAAATAAGCCCTCCAGATATCCAAATTTACGACGATGATTTTGTGACGTTGCCTAATATAATGACGGAACTAATTGCATTCATAGCTTGCTTCATTTAGGAAAATGAATTGAAATATATAGTGTTTAACGCCCGCTTTTACTACATACGGCACCGCAGGCGATGACACTGGTGATACATGAGATGAAGATGGAGCACCGGTGGAATGAGATGGCGGGGGAAACCGGAGACCCCGGAGAAAACCCGCCCCGGCGCCGTGTTGTCCACCACAAATCTCAATTTGCGGTCGCCTGGGATCGAACCCGGGCCGCCTTGGTGAGAGCCAAGCGGTCTAACCACTAAGCCACGGCGCGGCCATTCATTTAGGATGTAATGATCAACAGTGAAGAACTACTTTTAGGTAGCATTGTTGTAATTGTAGTTATGACACAACGGTGACAAAATAGCCTTTAGTCAGTTCCATAAATGTCATGAACTGGACCTAACAGGAGCGGACTTTCGAATAAAGCATAGCTTCAACAGACTGATACTGACTACTCACTTCTTTTCCAAGGGAACACTGGGGCTATTTTCACAACCTTTTCCGCCACCCTGAACCCCGGATTTGGTTCTAGGCTCGCGGCTAATTAGTTGTCTGGTTCCCTCTCATTAGGGTGACGTCAGAACTTGCGTCCTAAACAGTATTGAGCCAGCTTCGCCAAAACACCCACACGAGCTGACCTAGTCAAATTTATATCTACCTCTGTAAATCTACTTTTGTATGCATTGTAACTAGCACAAAAAATATAACCGCATTTCGTTATTAGCGATTTCATGGAACAGCTTAGTGTGCATTTATGGAAAGGAATAAACAGATTTGATCCTATGTTGTGACAAATTATGAACAGATAGAAATTGCTGGTTACATATATATCTCTCTAACAAAAGTTAACGAGTTAAGTATTATACCCACACATTTTATGAAATCTTCTTATCTAACTTTCTTATTTGGAAACGCAATTATAGCAATGAACGTGTATGTGAAATTCAGAAATAAAATATTCAAACGACTACAGAATGACTCTGTAATTAAGTAGGTTATTCTCACCCCAGTGGTCTTGAGTTCGGTTCCCGGTTGGGATGGGGAACGTTTGTTAACAAGAATCAAATCGTCAAAAATCCTTCAAATCGTCGGCAACTATGAAAGTGATTGTGCGTGTGTTTGAGCAAACACCAATTATCGGTAATAAAAGAAAACCTAATTCTGCGAGTTCAGCTGTTTCTCAAGTTAAAGCGTTCGATAGGAAGACACAGACTGTAAGGATCATACAAATTAAACAAATATATAGAATTTTAGTTAATTGATGGAAATTAATCATTTCTCCACACTAGCCATATATAGGCTAAGGTTTTTATAGATATAGTCAACATGAAAAATTCAATGCCATGGCCGGGATGAACCACGGATCTCCTGGTTTCCTTCCAGTCGCTCTTAACCTTTGAGCTACCATGGCCAACGTGCCTTCCTGACATTAAATTCTCCAGTTGACTCATATTTCCCCGGTAGACCACTAGGGGCTCTCGCATCCGAGATACACTGTTTGTGGCGACTTACTATCGTAAGTACTTAAGTCCCAGGCTTCATCATTTAACTCCTATTATTTTAGTTAACTGATGAAAATTAATCATTTCTTCACACTAGCCGTATATAGGCTAAGGTTTTTGATAGATAAGAGTCAACATGAGAAATTTAATGACATGCAATTTGAACTACGGATCTCCTGGTTTCCGTCCAGTCACTCTTAGCCTTTGAGCTACTATAGCCAACGTGCCTTCCTGACATTAAATGCAAAAAGAAAATACAATTAAAAAGAAATTAAAATATGCTCAAATTGAACTCTGTGGTCGAATATTGTCCAGCTTCTCAACCGAGGATTTTGAGCTAGACACCGATTAGCAAGATCTTATTGCATATTTATTTAAGTTGAATAATCGCTTAACCTCCACAGAGTTAGAAAGTACGAAAGCAGAAGTCGATATCCCGTAGGGGAGCGGATCCGTCCCCTTCAGCTGCCGAGGTGTGGGCGCTGCGGACCCTTAGCACTCGCGGTACCTCTGACGTTACTAGAGGAAACTCGAGCCGAACATTCGAGCCCCTCCTGGAATGGGAGTTGTTCGGATTGGGTTGGACTCGAGGGGGCAGTGTGTTCCCGACAACCACGGGGAATTGGGTACCTCCGGCAGGGTACGGCCGCCCGGAAGGGGTAGAGCGTTGCCTCATAAGTCACAGGTACTAGCCTGCAGAGCTAGTAGAAGGTGAGATAGATCACCAGGCGGCACCACCGAGGTTTTCGGTAGTCTTCCCTGCGGTGTTGACACGTATCTACTTCCACCCCGTCTTGACGTTGTGCTCAGCGGGAGGGGGCGGCTTTTTAAGAAATCAGGTATTGCCCTATGGAATGAGCCCCGGAGTATCAATCGCTCCCGGGTAGGACGCCCGTATCCTTGGTCCTATGCGTCCAGGACTAATGGGTGTAGAACCTCTGCACATAACTGTACGTAGGAATAAAGGATAAACAAACAAAAACAAAAGAAAGGAACACTAAAAAATCTACAGTTCAGCGAGTAACGTTAATACAATCATATATAATACAAAATACGAGTATATTGGCTGATCGTCAACTGAGAAAGAACAAATGTATTTACAAATGTAGAGCATACTGAAATGCTTGTCGCTCTATCAACCTTACGCCGAAAGGCGTCACCCAGCCCACACCATGTTTCCAAGATTAATTGGAACAGGGAGCTGACGTATTAACGTCCACTCGATATCAGGTTCCAACATACCTTTAGGTAGTGATACGCATTCGCTGGAGGCAAGCACTATGAGCAATTTCAGTAGTTCAAGGTTCATTAAAAACGTATACCAAATGGTTATCATCAGCTAAGTTATCACCTCATTCTAGTATTATTTTACTTATATTATTAATTTGCACGCATTTTAAAAATATCTACCCTATGTTAAGATTCTTCTTGTGTGTGTGTGTGTGTGTGTGTGTGTGTGTGTGTGTGTGTGTGTGTGTGTGTGTGTGTGTGTGTGTGTGTGTGTGTGTGTGTGTGTGTGTAGAATTACGTCATCCACATGATAGGGTTTCCACGTACCGAATTATAAGTAACCATTTATCGTTTCAATGTATTAAGACCTTAAATTATACCCATAGTTTAATGACTAAATCAAATAATGTAACAGAGATAAAATGCATTCTTATTGCAAGAATGAGTCGTGGGTTCAATTATTAAGTTTCAAATATACATTTCATTTCTTGTGCTAAACACATTTTTCTAAGGGCGATTACATTAAAATCACTGAAATGTAATACTCTGCAATCCTTAATAATATTAAAAAATAACTGAGACATTCTCATGGGAATGGTTGTAACTGCACAATTGGGAATTTTGTAAATTTTTGGTATTTTTATTAAGGACATGGACTAATCTGTTCCAGACTTAACAGCATTCTATATGCCTTAAACCAGTTTCTGCATTACTGTTGCTGTAAAAAGTGTTCATAAATGTGTTTTTGCTTCACCTGTAAAAAATGCCTTTTTGCAGTTACTATCTTAACTATGTAAACTCCTCAATTGATTCAGTTTCTCCTCTGACATTTACTCTACCCTTGTAAATACATGAATTATAACACTCCTTTTCAAAGTTAGACATCCAAATATACACTGTACGTTAAGCTATAGAGTGTAGTTAAAATAAAAAATAAAAGCATTTACATAAAAGTTCAAACAGAATGAGAAAAGAAGAGTGAAAAAATATCATTAATTAGAAACTAAAAGTCTATAAAAGATTTAAAGTCTGGTATATTTAAACAATGCAACTCTGTAAATGAAAAGTTCATTATTTTCTACTCTCAAAATGTTTTAACATTTGCATTCTCTTTAGATTGATGGCCTACATATTCTTAAGTTCTATGTATCAGACAAAACTACACTGAAAAGAACAAAGTTCGTTAATACATGTAGTTTGTGATGAACATACGTTTTTGATTATTATTCTAAATGCACATGTCCTTTGAATTTAAAACCGCTAGCTTTCAAGTTTTAAGTCTCGTGCAACTTGTGGGTACGTGCAACTAAATGTATATTTAAGTAAAATATTTTGTTAATATTTATAAGGAATGGAAATTAATTGTTCTTTCACACTACCCTCGTGTAGGACGCACTATGAAAGTGTAGAGCCAGACTGAAAAATGCAATGCCATAGCCGGGATTTGAACCACGGATCTTCTGGTCTCCGTACCAGCCGCTCTAACCCTTGAGCTACTATGGCCAACGTACCGACATGACATTAAATTCTCCAATTGACTCGTGTTTTTCCCCGTAAACCACTAGGAGTTCTCATAAACACATGAGACAACTACCTTAATGGCGACTTACTATGCTGTAAGTACTTTAAGGCCCAGGTTTTAAGCTAACCACTATTAGGTGCAATTAATGGAAATTAATTTTTCAGTCTGGCTCTACACTTTCATAGTGCGTCCTACACACGCTCAGTGTGAAAGAACAATTAATTTCCATTAATTGACCTAATAGTGGTTAACTATAAAGCCCGGGCCATAAAGTACTTACATGTAGTAAGCCGACATTAATGTAGTTGTCTCATGTGTTTATTAGAACTCCTAAGGGGTTTACCGGAAAAAACGCGAGTCAGTTGGAGAATTTACTGCCATGTTGGCACGTTGGCCATAGTAGCTCAAGAGTTAGAGTGGCTGGACAGAGACCAGAAGATCCGTGGTTCAAATTCCGGCTATGGCATTGATTTTTTCAGTCTGGCTCTACACTTTCATTTATAAGGAATGTATGTGAATAATTTGTGAACCGTATACAGAATATCAAATATAGAGTGATGCAAATACCAGTGAGGGTAGTCAATGAGGGTTTTTCAATGACATTCTTCAAAGACATACAAAGTGCAATATGAGCTGTTCCCTGTTTATGTAGATAATATGAGATGAAAAAAAATGTCCTTGCGTATTTTAATGCACACAATGACTCGGTGTTATTCGTTTCTGTTAAATACAGAAGAATACTTAGATTCTGGTTAAGTGTTTTGTATTTACGAAACAAACACGCATTATAATGTTATGTGGGCTTCCAAGACATCGACTGTGGCGAGATGTTGCTTGGTTAGTCCAGTCACGTGGTACGTACCCTAATGAACTGCAGCCCTTGCGGTGTCTTACCCCACCCCTCAACCGAACTTCCTTCGCTGTAGGACAGTGAGTATACTGAGTCGCGGTAAGTAAGCCAACATAGCATCCAATATCTTCTGCCATTTCTTGAGGTTAGCTATCAATTTAAAGGGTGATTATAATTGATTTTTCACACTTGCCGTCACTACAAAAGAATTGGAAATGTAAAATCGTACTGGAAAATACAACACCACGAATTTCTTCGGTTTCGTTCTGTTTCTCTAATCACATCGTAGTTACATGTCGGCAAAGCATTAAATTTCAATTTACTAGCATTTTTCTGGTAAACCACAAGAAGAACTCAATTTCACTTAGAGATGACATGCCACTTACAGCATCGTAAGAGTTTCAAATCCTTGGCTTCATTTAAAAGTGTAAATCATGTTAGTGAAGTGGACTTCGTAGACGATCAAAGAACTTACGAAGCATGTCCCAGTCTTTGTAATTTAGCAAAGCTAAATTTAGCCGTCTTCAGAAATACTTTAAGCTATTATGTGTTTCAAATGGGAAGGTGTTTGTCTTTGAGCGCTACTAGGTGAGCAACCAATCGGAGTCCTGCGGTGTTGTATTGCATTCCCGCTCAGTGGTGTGTGAGGAACGCCGAACTAATCAATCTGTATGAAATACTATTCGCGTTAAGACAAAAATTCACATTTTGCCAAAACTGATCCATGTGGAAGGTAGAGAGTAATGTATCTAACCATGAAAACCCCATATTTTTAGCTCAAATAGTTTTTCTAATACAAATAAATAAACCACTATTACCTTGTATTATAACAATAAATCGCGACGTAAGCACTGTATGAATATCATTATTGGTTGGCATGTATGCGTGTACGTATATTTGTAATTTCTTAGAACTGAAATGTAAATGTTTGACATGACGTGATAAAAGAATTACTTTGAATAATCCAATTCGAGCGAGAAGAAACAAATTTCCTGCTGCCCTGGCAGAACGTGTCTTGTCACATCATATCTTTGTTTATGAATGGTTCGTAATCTCTATTTACTTTAGAGAGTTAAAAGTGGTTGGTGTGTATGTATGTACATATACTTTTAATTACTAAGAACTGAAATTTAAACTACTGACATGACGGATAAAAGAATTACTATGAATAAGTCAAGGTGTTTATTTCGAGAAAGAGAACACTCCATTTCCTGTTAGCCTGTGGAATGTTGTATGCTTCTGTTTATGAATGAATGCTGGAGAAGAAGTGCTTAATTACTCGGGAGAGTTCAGATCAATATCATTCAGTTGTTCTTTACACAACAGTAGAGTAAGAGTTAAATAGTGCAAAGACTTCTTGCGGTGAATTTTGTGGCGGATCAAAAAGGCAGGTATTGCGAAGTCAGGCTCAAAGTATTATTTTTAAGGTGTACACGTTCTTCAAAAAAATTTTGGAAACAGAAACTAAAAATAAATTATTGCAATGAGTACCTCCGTTTAAAAACATGGAAAAAGTCAGCTGGATCAACTTGCAATTGAAATGGAACACGAGGTAATACGCCTCCCACCTTACCACTACCAATATAATTCAATTGAGTTTGTGTGGGCTCAAATAAAATGGGGGACTGCAAACAGAAATAATACTTTTAAACTGACGGATGTTGAATGACTTGTTCACGAAGGAATTGACAATGTAACACAACAGGACTGGGAAAACTGCGTAAGGCATGCAGAAAACTTTCAAGAAGACGATTTTAAGAAAGAAATAGTACGTGACGAGATGTTGGAACCTATAATGATAAATTTGCAAGACTCAGACGATGAAGACAGTGACAATGACGAATTGTCTCTTAACGGAAGTGACATTGACACCGATATGGATGAGCCACTGGCAGTTTCATTGGAATAGAAAAACAGGTAATTCATAAGCTATAGTTATAGTATTTAAAAATATAAGTAATATGCGAAAATGCTTTTTCCCATGTTGATTTTGGCAACTGTATCATTGTAAAGGCTTGTAAAATATAATTTGCCTACCCTTATGTCTGCGCCAAAGAGACCTGCATGTTTTATGAGTGTTCGAGAGAGAGAGAGAGAGAGAGAGAGAGAGAGAGAGAGAGAGAGAGAGAGAGAGAGAGAGAGAGAGAGAGAGAGAGAGAGAGAGAGGAAAATATAAAAGGAGTGGCGCAACAAGCTGGCAACGCTGAGTGTGATACGGCATCTTATTTGCTGGACTCCAGAAATCTTCCCATTTGAAACACATTATAGGTAGTTATACACTTGAGTGCATGGTAATATCCAGTTCCAATACTGTTTCCGCTATATAATACTGGTTTCTGTTCCAACTAAACCTTTGTTGAACAAATCTCTTATTCTTTTGAATGAAAAATTCAATGGCATAGGCGGGATGTGAACTACGGATCTCCCGCTCTCCGTGCGGTTGCTTTAAACCACTGAGTTTTTATGGCCAACGTGCCGACGTGACATTAAATTCTCCAACTTACTCGTATGTTTCCCGGTAGACCACTAGGGGTTCTCGTATACTCTGAGACACGCCTTTTGTGGCGACTTACTGTGCTGTAAGTACTTAAGTCCCAGGCTTCATAGTTAAACCACTATGTTATTCGGATAAATTGACGGAAATAATCATTTCTTCCGCACTAGCCGTATGTAGGCCATGGCGTTTAATACTTCCGTCCGGCTCTACTCATTCAAACCTTAGCCTACATACGGCTAGTGTGGAAGAAATGATATTTCCAAGTCTCTTATTCATTTGAAGTAAATTTCGACACAGTAGCCTATAAACAAAGGTAATTTATAGGTCAGATGTTAAAGGGAAGTATTAATACAATATTTAAACTTAGTGTTCATCTCTGGCTACAGTGAAATGATCAAAACTAATTATTACTGAAGGAAGACTTTGTGTAAGAATGGTTTAAATATAGTTTCAACTTGCCAAGCCAATTCAGATTATAGTTTCTGTTGTTCCTCATTAGGTGTGTGTAAGCAGTTAGTTGAAGTTGAATTTGACTTTTAATTGATGCCATATGCTTCAATGCCGTAAAAGGAACTTAAAATCGCTTATTTTTTGTTTACACATAATTCACACAGTTCGAATATCATTCAGGAAATGTAGCTCATTGGTCATGCAAATATAGTAAACATCGTGCAATGTTTAGGAAAATATTGAACATTTTTCCATTTAAATATTAGTTTAAGTTGGGAGGTTTTTCTTCAAAATCTTCTTCTTACATCCTTGGAAAACACTGAATATATGACAAATTTGCTTTTTAAACGCCCTCCCCCACAAACACACACACATACACACACTTACAAAACGTGAATTTGTATATTTTTGTACTCTAAAATTGAGACCTGGAGCAAAATTTAAAACCATAAAGTGTTGTTAAAATAAAAGTGATTTTTAAACAGGCAAATCATCCAATGATAACAGTTTTATTTAAAATGGATTAACGCGAAAACGTAGAGAGTTTAACAGAATAACTTACGATAGACTAAAAATATGGAGAACTGGCTTACTATTTATACTAATGCATAAAGCCCGGGTGTTAAGAAGTTACACAGTAAGTCGCCACAAATGGTACGTATCTCATTGTGTATGAGAGCCCATAGTGGTTTACCGGGAAACATAAGTGTCAGTTGCCCGCCTCATTAGCGTAGATGGTAGCATGTCTGCCTCACGTTCAAGAGGTTCCGAGTTCGAATTTCGGTCATGGTGAGTTACCTGGATAAGGTTTTTCCGGGGGTTTCCCTTATTCTGAAAGACGAATGTCAGCTTCATAGACCCCGGCACATCTGAGCATCATTTCACCCATTTCATTCATCGTCCGATATGACTTAACGCTAGAGGACGTAAATCACACACACACACACACACACACACACACACACACACACACACACACACACGCGCGCGCGCGCGCGCGCGCACACACATTTAAGTAAGTTGGAGAATTTAATATTATGACTGCACATTGGTCATGGTAGCTCAATAAAGCGGATGGAGACCGGGAGATCCGTGGTTCAAATCCTGGCTATGGTATTCAATTTCTCAATTGGAATCTGCCTATTCAAACCATCGCCTACACACGGCTAGTGTGGAAGAACGATTAATTTCCAGGATATTACCCGTTGTGAACTTCCAATACTTATATCTTTCTTATTCAGTATTTTCTACCAGTTTACAGAATTTGAAAGCCATCAAACAGCGACCATCTTTTAGCTGAGCTGAGCATTGCTTAAGCCTATCCCACTACTCCCATTGTTCCTACAAGTATCTACGGAATAAAACTATTTCTACATACGTTTATGAATTTGATATTTTGACATATTGTCACGTTGCCTATTGTGCTAATATATAAATATTTTATATGCGCAGCAATTTTGAAGTCATCTCCAAAATATGCGTATTTGAGGGAACTGCGATCTTTCTCTCAGAGTGTGTGTGGGTGGGTATAGGACTGGACGGGACTACGCTATGGAGGCGATTCGGCATGGAGGTCCAAACTTGCTCTATTGTATTAACTATGCCCCTAAGTGGGACAACCCCTGGAGGAACGATGAGGATTGAGGAGACAGAGGACGGCCGCCCTAAAGATCCGCGTTAGTGCAGAGGGCAGGGTCCCTACATTACCAGTTGGTACTCCCTGGAAGGCCAGAACAACCGGTCCATAAACGGCCCACCAGACCAGGTTCGGAGACCGGAGACACCGAGACACCCGTCTGCATGTCTATCCTAAAATATTAGACATGAGTGAAATGGAGATAAAATTGTGGTATAGGAAATTCGAGAGATGTAATTAACCTACCCAGCATTCGCCTGGCAACCCGGGAGGACACCCTAAGCACCCATTGGTCAGGAATCAAACCTGGACCTCCCGAATGCGGGCCACAGATGAAACTGCCTGAACCTTCCCTCTCCATATGGTTGTGGGTGTAGAAACACTGGATAATTTGGCTGATAAATTTTATAAGAATGTTATAAATATATTATTTAAAGGGAGTTGACAGCTGTTTGGGGATGTAGAATTAGACCTCTTCCGAATTTTAACATTAGAGTCTAACTATTAAAATGTAATTTGTTAAATTTTGAAACATCAGTATGTTCACGCTTTAAAAATTTAAAATAATTGTTCACGTAATAACAATGAGAAGGTAACTAACTTGCTATGAGTGACACAAATACTGTGCAGGAATTTCCCTGCCGCTAAGTATGTAAGTGATAACCCGAGCGTCATTTCCGGGGCTCCACACAGCCAATAACGGATAACAATAAGCAATTCGTAATATATACTTCATGGCTATTTCTTCAAAATCTCTGTACGCCGATAAACCTTAATACTGTCTTATTCACGAGCTCTTCACTATAACCTGCTAAAGCTACGAATCCTTTTTCCTATATAATATTTGAACTGACATGGTACAACTAGGTGATTTCTGTACGTAGTAAAATATAGTTATATATACACAAGGGGCGTCCATAAAGTAAGTTCTGTTTCAATTTATCTCCGCTGCAGCGCTGCAATCGCAGTTCCGCACATGCGCGGTAGACTCTGTATCAAAGAGAAGAAACATGCGCCACTGTGAGATCGCTGTCAGCCACGTACGCTTTGTTGTGCTTGTTTTCAATGTCGGTGTTGATTGAAAATCCCGCCGCTTGTGAAATCAGATGTGATTCGTTTTCTGAATGCTAGGATTGCGCCGCGCAATACAGAATAAGCGCCGAGGATTGCTGTCAAAAGGTGTTGTGTTTCTGCACGACAACGCACGACCACACACTGCAAATGTGACGGAAAACATCCTACAGGGATTTGGCTGGGGCGTGTTTGACCGACCCCCGTACAGCCCTGCCCTCGCTCCTAGCGACTTTCATCTGTTTTTGCATCTCAAATATTTCCTTGTTGGTCAACACTTTAACAATGACGAAGAGCTGAAAGAAAATGTTTCCAACTGGTTGAATACACAGACGACAAACTTCTATGAAGAAGGTATACAAAAACTTGCGCTTCGCTGTGACAAATGCCTACAAAATTTCGGCAGTTATGTGGAAAAGTAATTTAACAGTTGTATAATTCTGTGCAATAATTAACTTTTATGTGTCTGTACACAATTTAATTTTATAACCAAACAGAACTTACTTTCTGGACGTACCTCGTAAATAAACTTTGAACATTGAACTAGTCAACTGAGCTCACCGTTTCGCTTAATTACCTCAGCTACACTCTGTTACAACGATAAATTATCTTTCTTAGCATTTAATTTGCCTGGCTATGATTTTTTATCACCGAACACATTTGCAAAGGCTTTTTACGGATTGATTTTGACGTAAAGAATTTGTTTACTGCAATTAGTTATTCCTAGTATTTCTCTATAAAAATGTCAATATCACACTCGATGATTCCAATTGAATATGCCTTTTTTCCCCTTTATTTTTCTCCTCTCTCGTGTCATTTAATACATTTATTTACTTTATTTCCTCTACGAATTATATTTTAAATGTTTCAGTCCTCTTTACCTATTTTTGCAAACGCTTCTTCACTTCCCACTTCTGCACTTTGTACATTCCCTAGTGCATGATATTTTTACTACGTGTAGTCTGTGCAAATTACGATACTGTCTCTCTAATGAAGATCCAAATGATGGATGTAGTTTTTTTAGCACTCGTGGCAGGCAGAGCGAGCGATGTGACTTGCTGATTCGTTTAGCTCCAGTGAAACAGCCGATAATCTACGTTCATCCGCCTTTTCCAGCCATCTTTCTTTCCATTAACGGTTTTGTCTCCTAATCAACCTCTGTCTTCACTTAAAAAATGGGAAGTAACTCTAAATTAGGATTCCATTACTCGTTATTGGGTGTTTACAACTGTTAGTCAACAGAATAGCAGACCAAGTTACATAGTGCTTTTCTTTCTTCATGCAATAATTGGTCTTTTCTAGAAAACTTGTAGGTTAAATCAAATATATAATTAATTTAATACGGACCAATTACGGTTTAGTAAAGCAGCAACTCAACGTTTACAGTGCAATAATTGACGTTAAGCTTAGAAGAAGCCGTTAAAATGGTATGAAGTACCATTTTAATTTTCATTATAACAAAACTTAAAATGTAAGTTACGTATATTCTAAGGAGGCAGCACTTTCATAAAACTAAACTACCCTTTACAAGATAAACTTTTTCTTCTAGTTTAAATAACACATAGCAAAATGTTTGTGTGAAATAAAATATAGATTTTATTACATTCTACAACTAGTCTGTGAGACTTTCTATTCCGAAGGACTTTATTTGGTATATTGTAACCGGTAATTTATTATTCTACAAAACGTATTCATCTCGTTAAAACACACAAATCTGTCAATTTATGCGAATTTTTAAGAAATAATTTCTTCTACTGTTTCAAATAATTACCATTTTTACTATTTCTGCCAAATACATACTAATGCAGAAAGTATTGAGCTCCACCTAAAAAAATCGATATTCAGATTTCACCGGAATTACACGCTTTCAAACTATGAATTCCCCATGAAAAAAGGATAAAAGGGATAAAGATGCATGTGCATGTGTATCTGTATATCTATGTGCAGTAATAGCGTAACTCCGTTAGATATCAAACTATGTAAGCTCAGCATGTAAGCTCAACTGGTTATGGCCAAAAGCTTTCAAAATCGGCATCCCAAACTACACTTTACATTGAAAATGTTTTAAAACCTTTTATTTCTCAAATAGCTTCGACGACGCTGATAAAAGTAACATAAGTTTAAGACATTCTTATATAAAAAATATATCTGAAGTTTTGGGAATTGGTTCTGAAATATTCTTCATACTGGATAACTTTTGACTAACTGATAAACCAAAACAAATATACTAAACATTGAAGTACTGTTAAAGCACCAATTTCTGAAAACCTTTTTGTTGAGTCAACAATTTCTGAGATTTTGAGTTTACCAGTACTTTTCCTGTTCTATTGCTTTTTGTTTCTTCATCCTATTTATTCGTTCCTTCATTCCTTGCTTCATTCATTCCTTCATTTCTTCCTTCCTTTCTTCCTGCCTTCCTTGCTTCCTTCCTGCCTTCCTGCCTGCCTGCCTGCCTGCCTGCCTGCCTGCCTGCCTGCCTGCCTGCCTGCCTGCCTGCCTTCCTTCCTTCCTTCCTTCCTTCCTTCCTTCCTTCCTTCCTTCCTTCCTTCCTTCCTTCCTTCCTTCCTTCCTTCCTTCCTTCCTTCCTTCCTTCCTTCCTTCCTTCCTTCCTTCCTTCCTTCCTTCCTTCCTGCCTTCCTGCCTGCCTGCCTTCCTGCCTGCCTGCCTTCCTTCCTTCCTTCCTTCCTTCCTTCCTTCCTTCCTTCCTTCCTTCCTTCATGTATTCATGTATTCACTCACTCACACACACAGTCACACACTCATTCATTCACTCGTTCATTCACTCATGCATGCACTCATTCATTCACTCATGCATGCACTCATTCATTCATTCACTCATTCATTCACTCACTCATTCATTCACTCATTCACTCATTCATTCACTCATTCACTGATTCATTCATTCACTGATTCATCATTCATTCATTTATTTCATTCCCTTCCTTCTTTCTTCTAATTATGCTGCAAAAGAGAAACACATTTCAAAGCTATATGATAAGGTATTAATTCTTAAATGACAGAAGTATTACTTTAAACTTCTGTATCTCACTATTACCACTGTACCTGCAGAAAATATGTAATGAAAGCATTTTTAGGAGTTTCTATCTCGATAAACGTCAAGTAGAAAAGAAAATAAGCGTTTTTTAAAAACAACTTGTCGAAGAATACATAGAGAAAGCCATGTGAACGTAACCTACAAAGTTTTAACCGTAGGTCGGCATTGTGTTTCCTCGTGTTCCTGTACAGGGCATAAAACTTCAGTTATTACTAGAAACCTGATTTTTAAGATATGACTATCGCTTTGGCCATAGTATTCTTTTTATTCCTACAATCATATAATACACCCGCAAAGACCTCTTTTTTAATTCGGACTGAGTATATTTTTAGGGTTAAGAGATTTTAATAGGCCGCCCCATGGCTGAGTGGTTAGACCACTTGTTTGATACCAAGGTGACCACAAAGTGGTATTTTTGGTGGACAACATGGCGCTGGAGCGGGTTTTCTCCGGGTCTTCCGGTCTAACAGTCAGCATTCCACCGATTGCCCCATCATCATCTTTCCTATCAGCTCATCTCTCTCGTTTTACTCCGGCGTTGGGCTGATAACTAATCCCGGAATCTCTATGACCATGAAACCCCTGATCCTTAACCCGTTGCCTACGGGCATCGAGGTTGTGTGGTACAGCAGGTCCTATGTTACACTTAAGGAGTTACAGGAATAAGTCAGTCAGTCAGCCAATCAAGTGATTTTAACTAAGTTAGCATTTCAAATTTTGGTCGAAGTATAGATACGTGTATTCTTAATCTCAACAACCTTGGACTAGTTTAGAAATGAAGAAGATTCCAAATAAAATCTTCAGATAAATTATTGTGTGTCACAACCTGGAAAGAAAGGACGAGATGAGAGCATTCTGTGACGCACTGGAATCTGACGTAACCTGGAGATTATTCATTTTGGCGCCAAGTTTCCTCGCATGAGGTTCGACACCAGCACAGCCCATTACGTCACCCCATTCCCACAACAGGAAGAGCAATTATAGTGCGCCTTAGTCCCCTCATAGCAGTTGCACACCTGCCCATCGCAACACCACCGATTCTGCAAAGTTTGGATTAAATGAATGGAAGTGGAATGAAACGAATGGACTGGAATTCGTGTCCAGTAAAGTATTAATCCCAGCATTGGGCTAGGAAAAGGCGAAGGATACTGGATGGAGAAAAAAGTAAACCTTGGTAACTGTCGTAGACTACTGGAGATTAAACCGAGAACATCACGAATGTGAATTCCAAAATTTACCCCCTAAGCCGGGGTTATTATTAACTACCTTTCTTACCTGTTTAGGCATTTGTTACATAACCATAGGTACCTATATACTGACAGTTCACAAATCTGAGGGTTGTTCTTGAAGATTCTCCCTTTGGGTATTTAGTCACTATTGTAGTTATCAACAAAGCATTCAAGAGACGAAACTTGAAAGTTAGAACCTCGAACATGTCAATGGTTTCTTACAAAAAGTATGTCATCCTTTGAAGATACATTCCCTGGCACTCTGAGAAAGTGAAATTGCAATAAAAGCTCTAGCGGAAACCAAGAGCTCTCACCATTCATTAAGGATATTCCCCTAATAAAACCCTCCAAGCTCCATAGGTACACGTGACTAGCAAGCAGAACAGCTCTGACATTGGGGATCCACCATTCCTAGCCACTTCAATTCCTGAGTTAATTCCTTTGTCTTAAGAGACTCTTGGCTTAACTAGAATAACCCACACAAATTACGTGAAAATACAATGAAAATATTTGAATGCTCCTAGAGACTTATTATGTTGATGCTGATGATAACAAAAATGATGACGATGACGCTGACGATAATAATTATAATAATTATAATAATTATAATAATTATAATAATAATAATAATAATAATAATAATAATAATAATAATAATAATAATAATAATAATAATAATAATAATAATAATAATAATAATAATAATAATAATAATAATAATAATAATAATAATAATAATAATAATAATAATAATAATAATAATAATAATAATAATAATAATAATAATAATAATAATAATAATAATAATAATAATAATAATAATAATAATAATAATAATAATAATAATAATAATAATAATAATAATAATAATAATAATAATAATAATAATAATAATAATAATAATAATAATAATAATAATAATAATAATAATAATAATAATAATAATAATAATAATAATAATAATAATAATAATAATAATAATAATAATAATAATAATAATAATAATAATAATAATAATAATAATAATAATAATAATAATAATTATAATAATAATAATAATTATAATAATAATAATAATAATTATAATAATAATTATAATAATAATTATAATAATAATAATAATTATAATAATAATAATTATAATAATAATAATAATTATAATAATAATAATAATAATAATAATAATAATAATAATAATAATTATAATAATTATAATAATAATAATAATAATAATAATAATAATAATAATAATAATAATAATAATAATAATAATAATAATAATAATAATAATAATAATAATAATTATAATAATAATTATAATAATAATTATAATAATAATTATAATAATAATTATAATAATAATTATAATAATAATAATAATAATAATAATTATAATAATAATAATAATAATAATAATAATAATAATAATAATAATAATAATAATAATAATAATAATAATAATAATAATTAATAATAATAATAATAATAATAATAATAATAATAATAATAATAATAATAATAATAATAATAATAATAATAATAATAATAATAATAATAATAATAATAATAATAATAATAATAATAATAATAATAATAATAATAATAATAATAATAATAATAATAATAATAATAATAATAATAATAATAATAATAATAATAATAATAATAATAATAATAATAATAATAATAATAATAATAATAATAATAATAATAATAATAATAATAATAATAATAATAATAATAATAATAATAATAATAATAATAATAATAATAATAATAATAATAATAATAATAATAATAATAATAATAATAATAATAATAATGTAAACAATTAGCCAGATCCATGTAGTTACTAAAAGACAACATTAAATGGACTAGTGATTGCTGGGATCTGGGATGCCAGATATAGGGAAGGGTTGAAAATAGTAATTACCAATAACTTTTAAGGAGAAACGGTTCTTACGCTGAATCTTGATCAATATAACTATTTGAACATACCTTAAATTTTTCATATTTTTCATATTCATATTTGTCGCATCCCGCATCTCCTATTCCATTCGTTTTCTCCAACAGTCCATCACCAAAGGTATTGCAAAATATCTCTTCATTGCGTGACATTTCTTCCTCTTCTCCTGTTTTGGATTAAAATTTAGAGATCCTACACGCTCTCCTTGGGAAGCCCATTTCCATTGTCCCAAATAAATGTTAATCTTTCTGCGATAACTCCCAACCTTCTCATTGATAGAATAGCACCGCCTCCCTGCGTCACTGTATATCGTCATGTTTGTATTAACTTTCATTCCATTCGAAAATAATAGACCATTTTAAAGTTTATGAATGTCATTTCAGAGTGCAATTTTTGTCTAGGGTAAACCCTCTGGTCCTGGGTTTAAACCTGATAGAGGGGAGTAGATTTATGGAGTGTATAAATATTTGCAGGGCTTCCTTAGGAAAGGGAAATAAGGCCGGTGATGCCTTGACGTACATACGTAGCTCGTAAGAGAACCGCAAGTTTGATAAACATGCCTCTGAGCTGAATTAAGATAAATTTTACGGTCAGTTAAAGTAGAAAACAGAGAATCACATCAGTTGAAGTGTCCCTATAACTTAATGTCATTGTGCATTACTCTTTCTGCCTCCCAGATTTAACGCTTCCCAAAAATGTAATTAATTACATTTCGTAATATTCTAAATATACAGTTCTAAGTTTTCTTCTATTTCCTCTATTTTGAAATATTCTCTTTACATCATGTATGTTCCTGAGAATGTAGTTAACGTCAGATTCTTCACTAACGATAGTGAATATATTTATAAAAGTAGTTTATTATAAATATTTATAAAAATTAAAATTTTAATTTCACAGTGAAAATGTAATGTTTTAGTTTAAACATTGTTTCTTAAATTTGAATGACTTAACTAAGAATTTTCTATTGTGTCATACAAATTAAAATGCATAATTTGATAAAATGTTCACCCAATTCTTTATAGTGACACCTTTATATTGATTCTGATTTGGGATATGCAAGTTACGGTTTAGTTCATGCATGACTGCTGAGTATCACTGGCCGAAAGGATGGGCCGATCAGCAACAATCATAACGGAATGAAACATTATAGTGTGATGTGAACGAACATCAAGCGACAGAGGAGTATCTTGCATTTGGGGTTACACGTACATAATACATACTCGGAAGTGGAAAACGTAACCTATTTATTCAGATCGCAATTGTATGAGACAGCAATGCCATAACATTTTAAAGCTTTTCTAACACTAATGTTCTACCTAGTCACATTAAGTTTCTACAAATCTAGCATGAACCAATGAATGATGTATGAAACAACATATGGTTAAAAAATACTCCCTTAATGAATTCCACTTTACTTCGTATAAACGGTAAAAATGTAATATTAGGTTGCATCATAAGTAATTTCGGTTTTTTATTTTGGTGTTTTGGAAAACTTATTGTGTTTCTTTGGTTTGGAAATGCTATTTACAGGATGTCATGGACACTGTTGGGTTTACTATGAGCATACATCAGTTTTCTGTTGTTAATAAACAATCACAAAATGGAGATAATAAGGTTTGAACTTATTTTATTTATTTTAAGGTTTGAGTCCTTCTAAAACACTACTGAAAACAAATTACAAATTCCCTGTTGCAGCTCGAAGAATGTGTGAAGTGGAAGGAGAAGGTGTCATTAGTGAATGTGTGGCACAACAATGGTTCCAAAGTTTCAGCAATGGAGATGAAAACACTGAAGGTTTATTACGTTCTGGAAGACCTGAAGTATGGAATATTGAGGATACACACAAAGTTTTGCGAGAAAATCCACAAAAAGTGGCCGTAGGCCTTATGAAGTACATTAAGACACCTTAAGACACTTCATCATCGTGCAGAAGTGGAAAATCATACAGAAGCTGTAGATTTGTACCACCTGAACTGGCACTTCAACAGGCTGAACGCAGAGTGCATATCTGTCGTCAGCTTATCCGTACTTTCAAGGATGATAAATTTGTCAGGAGAATTGTCACTTGGGTTGAAAAATGATATATTACTGAAACCTTGATGCCTCTAAATAGGGGCTTGATCCCCGCCAACCTTCTAAAGTCATCGCTAAAAGAAAAATCAGTTTGGTCCAAAAGTAATGTGTGACTGATGGAATTTTGAAGGTGTGATTCACTGGGAGTTTATTCAAAATGGGCGGGTGACTGATGCGGATCTTTATTTTAACAACTGGAACGAGTTCATGAAATTTTGAGATGTATTAGTAGTCGAAATGGAGTTCTATTGCAACAGAGCAATGCAACACTCCATACTGCACGAACAACCATGAAAAAAAAAAAAATAGGATTTGGGAAGAATTGAATTGCTACCACACACAGCATGCAGCTCTGATCTAGCACCAACAGATTATCTTCTTTTTCGATCCGTGCCCACCTCGGTAGCGTAGATGATGGCATGTCTGCCTCACGTTTGCGAGGTCCCGAGTTCGAATCTCGGTTAGGGTGAGTTACATGGATAAGGTTTTCTCCGGGGTTCTCCCTTATCCTGAACGACGAATGTCGGGTAACTCTAAGCTCCATGGACCCCGGACGCATTGAGCATCATTTCACCCATTCCATTCATCGTCCGATATGACTAAATGTTGTAGGACGTAAATTTAAAGAAAAGAAAATCGATCCATGGCCCAATTTTACGTGAAGAAATTTTGACGACATCGAAGCAGTGCAAGTGGATGTCACCGAATTCTTTGCATAAAAAATCAGAGACTAGTACCATCGTGGTATGATAAACATTGCTGAACGATGGTTCAAAGACCATAAAATCTAATAGTTTATACTTTGAAAATTAGTTAATTGCTTTTCGGAACACATATAAATTAATTGTTTTTCTTTAAAACGATATTACTTATGAGACAGTACATTAACATAATAAACGACTAAATCTTGTATAGAGTGAGAGAGGAGTAGGTCGGAAATAGATTACCTCCAACACTGCCATACAATTCATGGCCAACGTTTCTTTTGAAGTACACAGGGAAATGAGATCTAAAAATATTGATATCCTCGAATAATTGGCCCGAAAAGATAACACGTTGATGTATTTTTCAATCAATAGATAATTTGTTTGGCCCATAAGCATTTGATAGCAAAATAATACCAATACATTGACGATAAAGGTATCATTGTATATATTTAATTATTCTTTTTTTAAAGTTGTGAACTTCTAGTAAAAAAAAATTAGCCAGGAGATTTTAATATATTTTTGGTGACTGAGAAAATTGCTGATTGCTGCAGACTGAGTTCATATTCAAAATTCTACTGCGTCTTCATTTCATGGTTTATAAATCTTACGATATTGTGACTTTGTGGGTTCGTGAAATAAAAAGTCCAATTACACAAACTCAACAATGTTCTTTATTTCCACCGACTTACAGTTAAACACTTGCCAATTACACAGAATTACGTAATGCACACAATTACAGTTCACCAGTTCGTCCGCTAAAGTTCCACTGTACGCTCACAATTACGTAAATTCTTCCGTTGCACGTACGCAGTCTTCTTGTCCGTCCGGTAGCTCGTCAAGCACTGACTAACTCCTCTTGCACGACGTGTTGCTTATATAGGGTCCGCTTGCCGATCTGGAAGGCTCTCGATTAGATTAAATATCCCGTAAGTTCGAGAACACAGGTGGAACAGAATGAGACGGCGCAGTGACGTTTTCTTGTCCCAGCCATTCCTCCTTAACGCTATAAGACAAACGAGGGGGCGGGGCGAACCCCGACCGTCTCCTGCTTGGCCAACCTATAGGGTGTTCCGACCCTCGGGTGACACTGCTCCCCTCTCAAAGCTGGTCGTCCCGAACAGCACCATCGTAGCGTGCCAGGCGATCCAGGTGTACCACCAACATCTTCCCTCGGGAAACCTTCTGGATGCGGTAGACCACGTCGTTAATGCTCTTCACCATCCGGTACGGTCCTTGCCATGGCTGCTGGAGCTTGGGGCAGCGTCCCTTGGTCCGGGTAGGACGGTACAACCAGACCAGGTCACCACCTTGCTGGAACCCTTGGCTGTTGGCTTGCCTGTCACATCTGGTCTTCATGCGATCGCTCGCCTTCTGGATGTTCTGGCGAGCCATCTCGTGCATGTCGTGGAGATGGTCCACCAAGTTCTCCACATACTCGGTCGCTGGTTGTTTCGCTTCCGGAGGGCTTCCAAAAGCCAGGTCACAAGGGAGGCGTAACTCTCGGCCGAACATTAAGCTGGCTGGCGTCATCCCAGTTGTGTCGTGTGTAGACGAGCGGTAGGCCAGCAAGAACAGTGGCACCTGGACGTCCCAGTCTCGCTGATGGCTGGCAACAACCTTCCTCAGGTGTTCCTCTAAGGTCTTGATGTACCTTTCGACCATGCCATCCGATTGGGGATGTAGAGGCGTAGTGCGAGTCTTGTTCACCCCAAGCCTTTGTAGTGCCTCCTTCATTAGGTTGGACTCAAAGTTGGTACCCTGGCCACTATGTAGCTCTAACGGCACCACAAATCGACAGAACACTTGCTCCACGAGGCAGTCTGTGATTGTCTTTGCCTCTTGGTTTGGGATGGCATACACCTCCGGCCACTTGGTGAAGTAGTCCACGACCACCATTAGGTACTTGTTGCCTCGGTCGGAAACTGGGAACGGTCCAGCAATGTCAACGGCGAGCCGTTCGAATGGCACTCCGACGTTGTACTGCTGCATGCGACCCAGGCTACTAGTCTGGGGGCCGCGACTCGCCGCGCACACGTGACACTGACGGCACCATCTCTCAGCGTCTGCTCGGAGCCGCAGCCAGTAGTACCGCTGCCGTAGTTTGTCAATCGTTCGGTTCGCTCCCAGGTGTCCTCCTGAAGTACCGGCGTGCACTTCTTCCAAGACTTCCGGTACCTTACTCCGGGGAAGTACCAACTGTTCTCTCTGCGTCTTCCCATCGGGTGATTCCCATACCCGGAACAGCACGCCCTCTCTGGTCTTCAAAGAGTCCCATTGGGCCCAGTACGACTTGTAGGTGGCGCTCCTCGGTGCGATGTCCTCCCTGGTTGGTCTCGTCCCTGCCTCCACTTCCCTTAAGAGTGGCCCCAAGAGTGCGTCCGCCAGCTGCTCCCTCCTAAGGCCTGCGCTATCCCAGCCATCCGCAGGCACTGCCGTGACTACTCGGACTGCTGCGGCACGCTCTTTCTCCTCCACTCTTGTACACTGGCCGCACTCTTCTGGACAGGGTCTTTGGGACATGGCATCAGCGTTACCGTGGCTCTTCCCTCTACGATGTTCCGAGGTGGACTCGTACTCCTGCAGCCTCTGGACCCCACCTGCTGTCTGGCCTTCTGGTCCCGCCGTCACCATCACCTCGCTCCTCGCGGGGACAACCACGTCTTCGTTCAAGACGACTCTGCAGATTCCAAGGCGCTCTTCGGGTTGACGGGGTATAACCTCTTCCCCGTTGAGCCGCAGGACCTTCCTGCCGACGTCACCGTCGCCTCGTGGTTCCTGAGGGCATCCAGTCCCAGAATCACCTCCTCAGCCACCTTCACGACGAACACCCACAGACGCACGTCACTCCGCCCCAAGGTCAGCTCCAGCAGGGCCTCCTTCTCCACAGGCAAGATGTCGCCCGATGCCGTGACAAGCTCATATGGTCGGCTCGGCTTCCTCGTCGTCCTTTGCCACGTCAGGTCTGATGATGGTCACGGCTGCTCCAGTGTCCACCAGCACCCGGCACGGCTTCCCTCTCACCCAACCGTCCGCGATGAGGCTGTCATCCATATGCCGGCTGACGGCGCGCAGTGTCACTCGAGGGGATGGAGGTAATGGCGCCGACGTGCCCCTCTCCACGCCGGGCCTTACTCGTTCTTCCAGCTACCCTTCCTGGTGTGGGCAGTCTCTCTGCAGGTGTCCGGGCTGTCCACACCCCCAACACAGGCAACTAGGTGTTCGTCGGCGTCCCTCAGCTGGTCTTCTGTCTCCGGCGTAGCGGACAATCCTCGTTCTCAACGTCGGGATAGATGTTACTTTGGCCGCCTCCATCCTTTATGCCACTGTCAGTCCCTCGTGGATGGTTTTATATTCGCCGAGCATTAGGCGCTGACGAATCTCCGTGTCCTGTACCCCGTCGACAAAATTGTAGGCGGCTTCCCGGGATACGAACTCCAGTGGCAGGTCAACCAAGGCCTTGCTAGCCAGCTGCTCAATCGCTATGGCGAACTCCTGCAGCGTCTCCCCCGGCTGCTGTGACCTTGGCTTTAGCTGGCTGCGGTATGCTGCGGCTAAGTGGTGGTTCCCGAAGCGATTCTCCAGGGCCTCCCAGATGTCCTTGGGCGCCGCCGTTGTCTGCACCGCGTTTAGGACTTCCGCGGCCTGTCCCTGGAGGCTGGCTATTAACTGTGTGGCCTCCTCCTCCGGTGACCATCCATTGTGCTTGGCCACTGTGTCGAACTGGTGGCGGAAGACCTCAAATTTGACGCGCCATCATATCTCAGCGGTTTGACGCGCGCCGATGTCGTTTCGCGTCCCGGTGCGTCAACTTTCAAATCCTTCAACCTCCTGCCGACGACGTCCTCCACCATGGCGCTCAGGGACTTGACGCTGCTGTCGGCCTTCCATTCCAGGTCGTTAACGCGGCTCGCCAGGTCCTCGAAGCGCTCGTCCACTTGGCCGATCCGCTTGCCCAGCTCCGTCACGTCATCCCTCACGCCGGCCAACTGTTCTTCATATTTAGCGGCGAGAGCCTCGTTCGCCACCTTCATTTCCGTGGTCAGTTCGGCCATTTTTGCGGTCATTGTCGTGGCCAAGTTGTTGTTTGCCGTTTCCGTCTTCGCCGTTAATTCGGCCTTCATTTCTTCCATATTCTCGGTGATGTTGTTGTTGGCCGTCTTCATTTGTTTCAATTCTGCGGCCAGGTTGTTATTTGTAGTCTCCAGCTTCGCGGCCAGGCTGTTATTTGCCGCTTCCGTTTTTGCAGCGAGGTTTTCATTTGCCGTCTTCATTTCCTTAAACTCTGCTCCAAGTTGTTATTTGCCGCCTCCGACTTCGCTGTTAATTCGTTCATCTTCTGCAAAAGATTTTCCAATGCCGATTCCATGGCCATAATGTTCGGTGATGTTGTTGTCCCGCTTCCTGACACCAGTGTGACTTTGTGGGTTCGTGAAATAAAAAGTCCAATTACACAAACTCAACAATGTTCTTTATTTCCACCGACTTACAGTTTAACACTTGCCAATTACACAGAATTACGTAATGCACACAATTACAGTTCACCAGTTCGTCCGCTAAAGTTCCACTGTACGCTCACAATTACGTAAATTCTCCCGTTGCACGCACGCAGTCTTCTTGTCCGTCCGGTAGCTCGTCAAGCACTGACTAACTCTTCTTGCACGACGTGTTGCTTATATAGGGTCCGCTTGCCGATCTGGAAGGTTCTCGATTAGATGAAATATCCCGTAAGTTCGAGAACACAGGTGGAACAGAAAGAGACAGCGCAGTGATGTTTTTTTGTCCCAGCCATCCCTCCTTAACGCTATAAGACAAACGAGGGAGCGGGGCGAACGCCGACCGTCTCCTGCTTGCCCACTCTATAGGTGGTCCGACGCTCGGGTGAAAATATTATGATTAATAATCGGTTTATTTTAGAAAAGCTGCTATATCGTTGACTGGGAAACCATACCAAATCATTAGAGTCAGAAGAAATCACTGAAGTGTAGTTAGACTCGATGTTTCCTAGAACCTTAGTTGCTAATACCATCCACGTTCAAGTCCCACCTTTATTCAAATACCACCTTCTACGAGTATACAAACTCTAAGCAAATTCCCTGAATAGTAAACAGGTATTATACTCGTTCTGTTTGTTCGCCTTTGTAGTCTACAGACTGATTGAAATGGAATGAATAAAGACCATTCAGTTAATTCTGTGTAGCAAAGTAATGCTCTCGTTCAATTTGGAGTCTCAGTCATCCTTGATGTAATGGGTATTACGTTATTTATGTCAGGTCATCAATACTAAGGAACCTTTATTTATTTCCTTTCCCATTTGTGTATTTGACGAGTGGCAATCCTAATATATTGTTTAAATATAGATGGCGTAAATACATCTGCCCATATATTGTTTTGTTTTACTGATTAGCTGGTGAACACAGACTTTCTTTGCAAAAACGTTCACATTTTTCTCCCACTTGTTACAAGAAAAGTCTTATTTTCTAACCTGAAAAGTGGCGCTGTTTGTCCTGAGGGATGTTTGAAATCCCTGTCTGATGCAAAAAGAATTTCCGGTATTGAATTCCTCTAAAGTTCTCTACGATAAAAGCCGGATATGTCACATTCAAATATCTCTAATTTGCCTTCTTTTCTTTTGTTTATATATTCACGATAAGCAACAGGCATTTGTAGAAAATGTTTTAATATACATTTCCTTGTATAAAATGGCAATATGGGAATACCACAAGCTTTATTCTTTTTTTTTTCGAGTAGAGGAAAAATCCATTTATGGATTACCACTGTGTTGGAGGGCACAGTGGGGTATGTGGGCTTCACCTCAAGGGTACTACTCCACTAAAAAACCTCCACCGGATTGGGAAGGAGAAATGTGCTGCGGTACCACCTTAAGCACCCGCGCATTCCAGGAGATGATCATAGCTGTCTCCCAGTGCGATTCAGCAGAGGGTGGTTTCTGATGCAGGGATACAGGCTTGACATGAAGCCCAGCCTGATCCACTGCCTATTGCGGGTGGTATTTGGTAGGATTCCTGGTGTTATTTGTTGGGAAGAATAGGGTAATTTATCACGCCGTAACGCTACGTCTTAAGTTTAGGTGTTTCATTGGCGCTGCAAGTAATACTTGCAAGCTTGTCAGTTGTGGTCTAATATACTTATTTCTATCTTGCTAAACCTAAATATAACTCTAGTTTGCATTATCGGCATTTGCCTTTAATGGTCAGTTGTAATTATCTGCCGCCAGCATCGTCAGTTGTGTGAACGTTCTCATATTCCATGTGTCTGCTTGGTGATGTTTTGGAGTGCACACTCGGCGGGCGGCTTACCTATCAATTGTAGGTGCGAGCCTGTGCCACTCACGGGGGACCCTCTTTCCCCGGGGCAGCCTTGGCCAATGACTGGCGCAAGGACTTGAGGGCTGTGGAGGTTGTGTGTGTAGGTGTACGTGTATGGGTGTGTGTTTTATCTCCGTTCAGCGATGTCAAGCATCTGGAACGTTAACAAGGTTTTCTAGGTACTGTTGTATGTCTACCTCCGGCTCCCCGAGATTAATTGTTCTTTCAAAAATAGACAGTGGCCTTGCGTGTTTATCATGTGTTGTGTCATATTCCCCTAGTGCCCGTATTAGTTGATTAGTTGGTTGTGGTTTAGGTTCTTTTTCTCGAGTAGGTTGAAGCTGAGCCTTTTGGTGAATTGCTCGATGGAATGAATTTTTAACTCCTCGTGGAGTTCATATGCCGGTGCGAGTGGTGGTAGCCTGGTAATAATCCGAAGTATTCTCTTTTGCATTGTTTGCAATCTTTTAATATGCGTTTTGGCTGCATGTCCCCATGCGGGGGCAGCGTAAGTTAGGATGGGCCTAATAAGTGTTTTATATAGTGCTTTTCCCATCTCTAGTTTTAGTGAGCTGTTTGTATTAATAATTGGGTATAGTTTATTTAATTGGGCATTTGCTTTAGCTCTTACTGTGTTAATATGTTGTTTCCTTCCCTTGCTTGCTTTGTTTCGAGTGCGGTGTACTGATAAATGTTTTGCGACTTGTCGAGCAAAGGAGCATCGCAGGCTGGGTACTGCACATGCGCACCTATTGAGGTTGCTAATAAGGCTTGGTGGTCACTTCAACAAAACTGTGGTACTTACTCTCGGCACCACATTCTATCATTCAAAGAACGGCGCTATATTACATCAATGGCGATGTGTATATCGTGGGGAAAAATAACTAGAGGATCACAGAACCTATTCTAATGAATGAGTTGTTATAAAGAAAAACTCAAGTGTAAATGTTACATATGAAACTTAAATTGGATAATAAATAAATATACTAAATTATAATAATTAGAGGAAATGCTGTTGTGTGTAGGCTTTCACGGCCGGTGAAATTTGGTAGATAATAATTATGCTGGCTTGTAGGCCGTGGTCTAGTGGAAAATCGTCCGGACGTATCGTTCGAAAGTACTAGAGTGTTACGGCCACGTCACTAAGGATGTTCGACAAAGTTTCGAACGAAACGTCAGGAAGAAGATTTTTCACTAGACCACAGCCTACAAGCCCGGATAATCATTATCTACCAGAGGAAATTTTCATTCCAACGAAAAATTTGATGTCCAGGTTACAGTAGAAATAGTGTTTTGGGACACACTGGATCACACAAAAGGAATTTCAGAAGAAAATATCCAATGTGCCGCGTGTCGGCCTGACTGACTGTAAACAAAATAGTTCAACAAAAGATCCATTAAATACGGAATCAGTATTCAAGTTTGACATCCAAGGATATGAAACAAGGATTTTAAAGAAAATTCTAAAATTCTAAACTAACTTTTTCTTGGAGAAGTTGTGCTTATTCTTTACCTTGACCAATACGACAATTTTATTTTGAATTATACGCTACACGTTTTAAGTTCCTGCATGACAAATACACAGCGTATATTTCTTTTTTTTTCTTTTTTTTTTTTTTTTTTTGAGAATAACATTCTGAATGAGTTTTGTACATTGCTTTAAGCAACATTCAAATTGTTTATGAGCTGGTCCTTATGTTGTGGCTTATAAATACCGTTCTATAAGCGTAAGTGAAAACCAAAAACGAATACTGGCTTATCATTAGAGAAAAGTATAAGTATGTATTTAAAAATTGAAAACAATAACATACCTTGGAAATGTACATTTGATGTGCATCGTTTGCTTTAATGAGCTATGGATATTGGCTATCTATCGATTTGTCAGTTATGCGAAAGACACTCTACCTGAAGAGAAATTAAAGGATTATTCTCAGAAAATGCAAAACATAGATTCCGTTTGTAAAAAAGGTCTTTAATTAAAGCTATAAAATTTTAATCAGTCTCTGCAACCATTTTGAGAAAATAAGTTTTGTCCCGTTTGTAATTAACGTACTCCATCATTTAGTCATATCGGACGATGAATGAAATGGGTGAAATGATGCTCAATGCGTCCGGAGTCCATGGAGCTTAGAGTTACTCGACATTCGTCTATCAGGATAAGGGAAAAACCCGAAAAGAACTTATCAAGGTAACTCACCCTAACCGAGATTCGAACTCGGGACAGCTTGAACGTGAGGCAGACATGCTACCATCTACGCTACCGAGGCGGGCGAAAATAAGATTGCAAAGTCATTTTCCATTTACCTATATATAATTAGGATATCAACAATTTGGAGCCGGAATGGGCTGAAGTCCAAACCATGAAGAGCAAGAAGGACAAGAGGATACATTACGGGAGCGGGCATTCTGTTCAAAATCTTTGTGAAAGATCCTAAATTTATGGTGCACAAATTATGGATGCATTATTTAATTAATTTCTATTTACATTAAAATTATATATAAATAATTTGTGAATTTATGTTAGATGTTAAGGTGTTGTAAGTTTGACAATAAGTTATGACTATAGTTTGACTCCGGGTAAGATGGCATTAGGTAATGTAGTTAGTGACGGCTGGTTTCAGGAGAATTCGTAGAAGTAGTTCGGTCGGTTACGCTAGTACGGGTGAAAGTATTCAAGGTTGCCAGATTAGGTATGACATGCTAGCTTGGACTTCTTCTGTGAGATATATTTCTTAGGGATTGTATAGAAAGAGTAAGAGAATGTAAAGAAGCAAATTCCAGAAATGTAGAAATGGTGTGGCAACATTGGATTAGGATCTAGTACACGGGGTCTTAAAACCATTATAGTAAAGGGAGGTTATTACGAGAACTTTAAAGCTGAGTAGAACATTTTCGGGCATTATCATAAAGTCTTCTGGTCTTATCGCCGGTAGAAAAAGACGTAGCTGGTGCTGTCCAGCAATGCAAAGAAGGTCCCTGAAAGGAATGTGCTCCCTTAAGTAGTGGGACAAGGATAGCGAATGTGTGTTACCGGGAACGCAGCATGCTACACAAAGGGGCAGAACCGCTAAAAAAACATGCGCCCTATTCACACTGTACACTGAAGCCGAGGGGATTCATTCACAAATGTAGAAGCCACCAGAATGTATTTGAATGCTCTGTAACTGTACTGACATTGGGTGTCGTAAACTACCGAGGGAGGGTATTGCAACCTTCTCCAATCCCCCTGCATCTCAGGCCTCGGAGACTTCCTCTCCTGTGGTACATTGTAGACGGATTAGATGTCACTCTCGCCCCCAGGATAGAACTTTTGACACTGGACATTTAGATAATCGTTTCCATGTCGGTAACTTCTCCGTCAAAGTGAATGCTCTTTATTCACTCCGGGGGCATTCTTTTTTTGATCAATACATACACACGTATACCTTAAGATACTCCGCTATTCTGCAAAGAATCAAACCGCTTCAACGTGGCCTAGTATCGTGAGACACATCATAAACGCCTACACGTAAGTACTATGTTTGGTATTTAACTGACATTTCGTTGCTGAGTTATTCTTTTAACACGCACACACACAGATGTACAGTAGAATGACAATATTCTGAGTTTTAGTGAAAACTCAGTATCTCATTTTTGGTGGAATAAATGCCTTCTTCCTTTATTTACTATATCCAGATAAGGAACAGAGAAAGTAAAATCAATAGTGACTTATCACTTGAACAAGAATTTATTGCTTTATTTTCATACGACTGTTTGCTCATTCTTCCACAAACAGTTCTTCAAAACTTATCCCCTTGTCTGTTTTTTGTTAATTCAGAATAACATATGTTACCTGTGTCTTTCGATTTACGAAATGTACAAAACTCATTCAGAATCTACGGCACTTTATATGTTATTCTCAAAACAAAAAAACAAAAAAAAACAAAAAAAAACAAAGAAATATACGCTGTGTATTTGTCATGCAAGAACTTAAAACGTGTAGCATATAATTCAAAATAAAATTGTCGTATTGGTCAAGGTAAAGAATAAGCACAACTTCTCCAAGAACATCCTTAGTGACGTGGCCGTAACACTCTAGTACTTTCGAACGATACGTCCGGAAGATTTTCCACTAGACCACGGCCTACAAGCCAGCATAATTATTATCTACCAAATTTCACCGGCCTTGAAAGCCTACACACTACAGCATTTCCTCTAATTATTATAATTTAGTATATTTATTTATTATCCAATTTAAGTTTCATATGTAACATTTACACTTGAGTTTTTCTTTATAACAGCTCATTCATTAGAATAGGTTCTGTGATGCTCTAGTTATTTTTCCCTCGATGTACACATGGCGCCGTTCTTTGAATGATAGAATGCGGTGCAAAGAGTAAGTACCACAGTTTTGTTGAAGTGACCACCAAGCCTTATTAGCAACCTCAATAGGTGCGCATGTGCAGTACCCAGCCTGCGGTGCTCCTTTGCTCGACAAGTCGCAAAACATTTATCAGTACACCGCACTCGAAACAAAGCAAGCAAGGGAAACAAAAGAAAAACACAAGATGCTCTCTGCCGTAACAAAAGAATGCAAGCTGTTGAGAAAGTTTCCGGGGAGAAGCGTGGAAGGGAAGGGAAGGGAGATGAGAACAACAATATTTCATTAAGGAATGCTTTTGTGGCGGCCAGAGTGTAAAGGACAAAACTGAGAAGGAAGGGTCTACGTAATGAAGTTAGGTTGGCACTGACGGGGCAGACCCACACAGATTCTCTTGCCCCAGATTAGCATCTTAACATGGACACTCTTATTTTTGCTTAGCTTATTATATTCCCAGAGTGAATCCATAACTTAGTTATGGTTACTAACGTCCTTTCTCGTCACATCCATTATTTGGGGTTGAATCTAATTGCGCAATTTAATCTTGTAACATTAAAAGACAATTAAAATCTGAGTATAAATAGCACCATTAAGATTTTAAGTCAGGGAATCAACATTGGACGGGCCCAAATGACCTCGCTGTCGACGGGCCCATAAATACCATACACTCACTCACTCACTCACTGAACATTGGAAAGAATAAAACCAAGAAAAGATAACAGAGTAATCATATTTTAAGCAAAATTAGAGAATAGCGTAACACTAGTAGGATACTGTAGAATAAAACTATTCGACGAACCAACCCTTATCGTTTACTACTGGCTACTCCATCTACATCAAATCATATCGGTGACATTTTATCTTTGGGTCACATTGCCAGTGACACAGTTATTGCATTTCCTTCGTGTTTTGTACATAAGTTTACGCATACATTAAAAATCTCATTCCCACTTCCAAACTCTGGGAAGGATAGAAAATAATCTTGGCTAGAAAAATATGCCCACCTCCAGCTAGGAATCGAACGTGGGGTCCTTCATGATGACTTCATGTTAATGATATAAATCTATGCATAAATAGTTGTATTAGTAATTTCGTTATAGATACAAAGAAATCTTCAATAATCAAATACTGTTTATGAACTAAACGTTATTTGTTAGCTTTAATGCAATCGCGAGAAAGGACTGAATATCGGCAGAACTTTAAAAGATCAATAAAGTATGGACTAATTAACAGACATCGGATTCCGTGCAACTTGGCAATCAATATACGTACACAGCTACTATACAAGGTCAAGCGCTACATCAACAAACGTCGGTGTCAACAAGTATACCGTTGCGCTGTGTGTGTACACTCCGATACGGACACAAAATGTAACCTACATTACACTATGGCATAATCCTCATTGTTTTCGATGCGGGAATTACAGTGAACAACCATGTACATTCATAAATTGTCGAATGAATTTTCTGCGCCTCTCACTGAAACAATATTATGGCTTTGTGAGTTCGTAAAATTAAAAGTCCAAGTTGCAGAAATTACAAATGTTCACAGTAGCAGCATTACGTCACATACACAATCATAATCTATCAAGGTCGATGACCACAACAAACAGCGCGTGATTACATCTGTTTACAACATCAACTCCCGTTACAACACTTTACAGCTGTTTACTACTGATTCGATAAACTAGAAACGGCTTCTTTTTATACACGACCGTCAGGATTCTAGACTGTTCTGTAACAAACAAGAAATCGAATGTTCTATCACTAGACGGAACAGGAATGTTCCAGACGTCTCAAGTTATCTGTGCCGGCAAGTCTTTTATCGCCACACTATCTTTATCTGCAGGCTCTTTATCTCTGCCGGACTACTGTTTATGCGCGTCGCCGCCTATCGTAAATAATGGGTCCGCGAGAATATAAATATATTGGGAGAAAGTTCGTTCAATGTCATATGACGTTAATTGTGCATATGTGTACTACAAATCGTTTTCATATGTTTGTCCGAGACTTCGTTTATTTCTTATATTACGCAGCATTGAAAATCCAGTATTTTTGTGTTGAAAATTGGACAGTTCATTTTTTGTTTGTTTGGTAGGTGGTGGTCTATATTGTTAATTTTTGCAAACACCTCCGCAGCTGCTTTAAGACAGCTCGAAAGTACATTCTTGAAGCTGTTTAATGGTTGTTGGTAATACCCCAAACTTTTGATTTATAAAATGGAGATTGTCTAATAATTATTGCGAAAGTAATACTATTAACACAATATGTCAAACACCTTGCACTCCCTGGAAGGCAGAACTACCTGCGTGGCTAGCAGTAGTTGCAATGAAACTAAAGCTACGCGTTGCGAGCCGGACTATCTCTTCGTCAGCATTTATATACTGGGAGGCTCATAAACTTCGTGTCCCTTTAAAGGTGTACGGTCTCCGAAGTCTGGTAATTAATAACGAATGTATCAGAAATTGCTGACATCATTTGGAATAAATTATGTACTTCAAAAAGAACTTAATATTTTCTGTAGTATGTTGATGCACTTAATTTATTCATATATGTGATTGAAAATGCTGTCATCAATTCTCGTTTAAAAAAACTAATTTGTTACATTCGCATGAATTTCTCTGCATCCCTCAAAATTGACCTGAATTGAGAGACTGGAAAATTCTCCCGGCATTTACTTAATGTAACAGTTTAATAACTACGCATTAAATATTTAATGTATATTTTTGTTTTACATACATTTTAGTGGTGAAACAATTATTTTCTCTTTCACAAGGTTCCTTCATAAGTATGTAATTTTATAATTCAAAAGCTTCATTATTCTAGCACAATGGGTTTTGTAAATATTTTCTGGTTCTTCAGCTATTTATAAATTGAAATTACGTTTTTGAATTTATAGCTAATATTCGTCGGAAGTAACTAGTCTTTCGTATGATGGAAGAATTATTGAAATTGATTGAGCGGTTTTTGAGATTACGCACAAACAGACAAATACAAATGTTACTATAGATAATACTGGCTTAGACAACTTTAATGGTGATCTACTAAACAGGACAGAACTGATATTTTCTGTAGGGGTGTACTGAAAGCGTGAATACAGTAATTTCAGTCAGCTCTTTAGGCTTAGGATTACTATGGAAGTAATAGCGCACCGAAACCTATGGTTTATTGTACTTAAGTCCAGAGGAAGGATGAGGTGAGAGGAGACAGAAACAAAGGAGTCATGACAGTGCAGCGGGCGGCGTCCCTACTATTTACCAGTTTGACACTCCCAGGCGGCTCAGCACAACCGGCATCCCACCCACTGGGGGATCCGTCCCCTTCAGCTGCTGTGGTGCGAGCGCTGTGAACCCCTAGTACTTGTGCTACCTCTGACGTTACTAGAGGAACCTCGGGCCAAACATTCGAGCTCCTCCTGAGTGGGAGTCGTTTTGATTAGGTTGGACTCGAGGGGGCAGTGGTTCCCGATACCTGTGGGAGATTGGTACCTCCGGCCAGGCTCCGGCCGGCGTAGGGGTCAGAAGTCCTGGATACTTGCCTATAGAGCGAGTAGTTGGTGTGCTAGATCATTGGCGGCCCCACCGAGGTTTTCAAGTAGCTTTCCCTGCGGGGTTGACACGCGTCAGTGGCGTATCCATTATCACCCTGTAGAGTCACAGGGTCAGCTTGAATTATGATATGATATATCTATTGTGCATATTCAAAACTTTTATAATTTACAACTTTTGGCTACATCTATCTATCTTTCCCTTGTTGCTACCTTGGCTTACATGACACCCTGGTCTTCTGCTCTGCCAGGTAGCTCTTAACCTCCATATCTCCTTGTTACTTAATTAGTCCCTTTCTTCCCCCTCATCTTCCTTATATTCTTTACATTTCTGGCCCATTTTTCTTTTACATTCTGCAAGAACTCACCAATACCTGTTACCTTCTTTTCCTCCTTTTCCGTTAACATTTTTGTAGCTACTATCCTCTTCTCTACTTTCTCCCATTTTTCTTCCCAAACCATTTTTCTCCATACTGCAACCTCCTCGCATTCTGTGACATAGTGTTCTATGCTTTCTTTTCCTCCACACAAGTCACAAGTTGCCTTTTCCCTACCTCTTATACCTCTTAGAAATGTTATTCCTGTTTTCATCCATAACCCTTCTTTCTCTTGCCTATTGCAGTAGGCTTGAATTAACCGTATTGTCCTTAAAACAAACAGATCGTGGAAGACTAACAAGAGGAGAGTACAATATGGTATTTAAAATAGTAACCAGGTTATAAAATTAAGAACTGGAGCAGGCTTTTGTTAATCTCGCCCACTGTAGTCCTGAAACGGCGCGCCAGGCCAGCTCGGAGACTGTCCCACCGGAGGAGCATATCTTCCTGCCATGTAACGCCGGGACAGCTACTGACACTTCTACCCTGAAAGAGACCACCAGATGAGAGATGATGTGAAATGATAATGGAGATGAAATGGAGGGACAGGAAATTCGGGGGATAATTGACCTATCCAGTATTGGCCTGGCGACCCGGAAAAAACCAGTCAGGTCAGGTAGTTCAACCATGGAGATCGAACTCGATCATCCCGAATGGGAGCCTCAGACGAAACCACCTGAGCCATCCGGCTCGGTTTAGTTGGTCTTTGGTTTTCTCTTCTGCGTTTATTTAAGTAATTGCACCTCTCAATGCAAAATTGTAACATGCCATTTACGTTAGGCAAACTATCGCATAGAGATATACAATTAAAAGGACATAATCACTCGCATACTAACAATGAACCTTTATATTTCTTTGTATTAAATTCAGCTGACCAATATCGTAATTACGACGTATGGCATGCATATTACAAGTGAATATATTATTCTGAGTCAGTACATTTTTAATTTATTCCCTACATATTTACAGCGAGTAGATGAAGTATTGGATTCTAACCAAAAGTATGACTCAAGATTTCACTGAAAATGTTTACAGACTCCCAGAATCGGTTTATAAACAAAATAACTCTTCCTTGTTTTTCTGTCCGTTATGCCTTTAGGCGTCGTGGTATGGGAGCAACTCGAGCAGGTAGAGAACCAGGATGGATGATCAGCCTGATGTTTGCTATAAGGCTGAGAAAAGTAAATGATAGAATGAGGGCGAAATAAGTAAAAGGAACGGTGATATTAGAGCATTTGGTGGAATGGTGGAGGGGAAACTGGTCATCCCGGAGAAAACGCGCCCCTGCACCGTGCTATCCGCCATAAATCTTACATGCTGTCGTCTGGGATTGAACCTGGGTCACCGTGGTGAAAACTGCTGGGCCACGACGCGTGCGGGTTCAGCATAAAACTTATTAAGTTTAGCATTTTCCAAGGATACGACACAAATATTTGTAAGATAATTGCTCATCCACGCAATCCTTTCAGATGCAAACACTTTCGAAGGTTTTTTTTTTTTTTTTAAATATCCCAATTGATTTGCATCAAACACCATATCTAATCATGACAAATGAAATACACAATCCTGAATTTTCTACGAACTGTCTCTGAAGTCCATTCATATCTTTGTCATGACTGGTTAACCACAAAAATATACATGTAGATCTTAAAAACACACAAATTATGGCATATACCTATCTCTCTTGACGACTAACGATTCTTAAGATATTTCCTGGTAGGTTTGGCTTTTCAGATACTTATGCTCTTCTCAATAAGTAATTTTTAACCTCTAGGTGAATAAAGAAAAGTTAATTTTAAACTAACACATAGCTAACAACTTCTAAAACATTAGAGTATCCTTATAAGATGATAATAAGATAATAATGCAATAAAATAATGTATATCAATGATATACATTAAAATAAATGAGATAAAAATAAGGCGTCTGTAAGAATGGTGGATACAAATGCAGAGAAACACGTGAAACAGCACATCAAATTATTTATGTTTTATGAATTTATAAATAATGTAGTCCAAAGCAATAGTGCAGAAAAATACCATATTTCCGGAACACATGAAACTGGATTGTGCTAAGTTTCTTATTATCAGTTTTAAAAGCTTAAGAGGCAATTTCAAAGTGAAAAGTAGAGCGTTTGTAACCTCTTAAGGCATTGACATTTTTGATAACTTGAAATAAACTATAGGTTTACAGGTTTCACATCATAACTGCGGATTTAAAATAATAAAATGCAATATAAATATGATAATTTAAACGGTTTATTAATTTCAAAAGTTGATGTCAATATTGCGTTTAGACGTTGTTTTAATTTCCTTGCAGTATGCATATTGTATGAATTAATATTCACTCCCTAATGAATACATTTAATCCCCCTTAAATCACCTTTAAATGCATCATTCACTAATTAATATAATCTATTAAATTCCATATATTAATGTGGTCCAACACTCTACCCATTTGTATGGAGAAAGTGTAAAATTCGTCCTGTGGCTAATTATAGAAAGTAGAGTAAGAACTAAATTCGATCTAAAATTTATTATCATGTTTTCACTGGAAGTACACATTTTGAGGTTCCGTTGCTAAAAAATAAATAAAGAAAGGAAAACGTTTTAGAAAAAGTTCCTTAATTATAAAACCGTATAATTCAAAATTGAATTTTTTTTTTCAAATTCCAAAATGGTATTTAAGTTCGGTCACGCCAATGTTAGTGGTTAGGCGACCGGAATTGATCCTATGTGACCCTAAAGTGAAATTTGTTGTGCACAACACGATGTGGGGCGGGTTTTCTGCAGGATCTCCGGTTTCCTCCACTATCATTCCACCAATTGTTCCATCAACACCTTTCCTATCAGACATCTCGCCCTCATACTATCAGCCACCTCTCTCACCCTCACACCAGATATCGGGCTGATCACCCATCATGGTTCTCTCTCAGATCCACAGCTTCGGTTACACAGACCTGAGCTTAAGTGATAGAGGAACAAGAATCTGCTAACGCCACGATAAGTAGTGTACTAGGGATAAGCTAAAGAACAAGACGACCTATTTAAGTTAAGCATTTTCCAAGAACATGAACCACAGAATATAAAAAGCCTTTAGATCTCTTTAAACCACCCAGTTTATGTCAAATAACACCTCCAATGACTGCGGTCCAGATTCTTAACGAAGAGTTTGCAAGTTCGGTTAGCCTCTGGGGCGAAGAATTTATGTTGAACCAGCACCATTCTCAAGCACTAGAATCTGGAAGCAAGAATGCTTTTAACCATAGAAAGTTAAAAAAAAGTTAAGAAAAACCTGAAGGTCAGCAAACAATAACATCAGTTGTTTCTTCAGTCGAAGTCTCCAAATGGACCTTAAAGTTAAAAAGGGACAAGTGAAATAGATTTTTATGTGGTATTAATAATTTTTATTAACATTTCGTTATCGGTTTGAGTACTGAAGCACATAAGCGTTAAGAACACGGGATATCAAGATCAATACGTTGGGTACCGGTTTTTAAGCATCTGACAATCGAGTTACATTAGTGTGCCCTTGTTTTACCCAGAAATTAAATGTGTAAATGTGCAATAAATGTTTGTCTTTATTAGAAAGAATTTTTAGAAGAATATATCTTTGAAGTAAAGATTTATAGAATACTCAGCGGAGAAACTAATTGAAATGAAAAGTTTTATGAATCCAAATGAAATTGTTCAGTCGTTGCAGATGTTCAGAGCATTATAGATCTCTTTTAGGTCAGAACGTTGTAATTCTTGGAATTTTGCGATGAATGAATGAGCGGTGCACTATGGTATTCTGTAACGAACACATTACACTAGCTCTGTAGACACAAAGTTTGTTAAAAGTGTGATTGGAATGTCATGACATTCACATGTATTGACTCTCACATTAAAAACCCCGCGGAGTATGCAGTATCTAGAGGTTTACGGTTAGAGGCACATGACAATGCTGTAGGTCCTATCTCTGGTTTACCACATTTCATACATGATGCAGGATAATGCCCTTCCAGATCGCTGTTCGCGTCACCAATAATTACTCGGCCAGCCCTTCGACCTTCGATTTCCATTATTATGTATGATTAACTAATCATAACCTGAATTAAATAATTAATCTCGTGTCAGGCAGGATGTCTGTGGCAGACGTAGATCGACCAGTGTGTCTGTCACAACAGGCTCATCGCGATTGTCTTCACGTCAAAATGGCTCAATATCATTGTTCCTCCAGTATCCTGCTGCCAATTTCAAACGACTAAGGTGTCGTTTCTCTTTCAATAACTGCTTTCTCTCAGGAAACTCGAGGCACTTAAAGAGATATCCACAAGGAACACAGCGAATGTGCTAGATACCAATAGTGTTATCAGACTGAGCGCAATAGTCATATGAATAACTTTCAAAAAATTGTGTAGAGCTTAATCTATAAGTAATACTATAAATGATTTTGTCACTTAACTTGTTCTTATAACGTTAATCAGAATAATCAATGATATAATTACAGATATAATCACACTGCACTTCTGATACAATAATGAGAAGACAAATACAATCATTAAAGTGAATGAACGCTTAATAGAAAGAATTTTCCCTTAAAATTACAATTTAACATAATTACCGCTGTTCAAGTGATTTTCTTTTTGATAAATATGCTGAGACTTCTCTCTTTAAGCTGTGAGTTCAGTGACAGTGAAAGAAGTTTTTACTGGACGATATTCAAAGAATTTTGTCTGCTAGGTATCCAATAGATATGTAAGTATTGCATTCCAATTAGATGTAAATTTCATCAGAAATACACACTTAGAGCCCCATGAGACAGGAAAAGGCATTTTTAAAAAAAGGTTGGTATGTGTTTCTGCAAACAATATAATTCAAAACAAAATTTTGATAAAACTGAAACCAATTATTTAAATTTCTTATTTACTAAGTGATACCGGAACTATTGACCAATAAGATTTATAATTATATAAAGAAATAGAGGGACATAGATAAATAATTGCAATACATGATTTTCGTATGTTGAAATCAAGTTTAGTGTAAGATGAGTTAAAGGTTATCCAAGGAAGGGGCCATCTGTACCACAAGTACGCAATTAGTAAGGCAGTGTAGCTAAGGCAAATAGAGGGTTAATGAAATAGCGTCAACAACAAATCCATTTAGCTCAAATGTTCGGGTAATCATAAATCAGAAGCTACCAAGACAAGTTCTGAAAATCAGAAAGTTAAAGTCAGTACTCAGTATTCAGTAAGTCAGCGAGACAAATACTGTGATTCATACGCAAATAGGAAGTTTCAAACTAAAAACGTAACATAGGCACTCTGTAGGGATTCAGCTTGGAGGCGGAAGTTAAAGTGATAAAAGAGAGTGTACTACTAAGTCACATTGGCAGTCCGTATCGCCTGTTGGTCCACGCTTTGGATTACACGTTCTAGACGCAAGAGAACTTTCCGCTTAGCATTTCTGCGAGTCGACAGCTTACGCTTTCCACTGTAAGTATGGAAATAATTCTTTATAAACCGTAAGAGTATTGAACCGTCAGAAATTATCAAAATAATTCAATATTTTTAGAACTAGTTAAACATTCAACCTAAAATTATTAGAAAGTGCTTCAAACTACTCATCATTATTATCTATTAACTGTAACGGCCAACTGAACTATTTCCTTTATCCTCACAGCCACTCGTATATACCCTGGAAATAAAAGGCTTTCATGGTCCATCTCTAGAGCAACTGGTAGCAAATTCATTGAGGACAGAGATTGGAGACGGAATCAAAGGAGGCTTAACATAAGAGATATTTTCACAAGAAAGCAACACAATATATTAAAACATATTTCATCGTCACAAGCTATCTTTTTTTTAAACATTTGCAGCTCCTTTCAAAACTAACTAGAACAGTTTTATGGAAATTAATAGTTCTTTCGCAATAGCTGTGTGTAGGAAACACTATGAAAGTAGATTCAGATGGAAAAATTCAATGCTACAGCCAGGATTTGAACCACGGATTTTCTGGTCTCCGTCCAGCCGCGCTTAACATTAGCAAAAGTGCCAGTACAACATTATATTCTCTACATGACTCGGCTTGTGTGAAAGAACAATTAATTTCCATTGATTGAACCTAATAGTGTTCCGAGCTATAAAAAGCCCGGGACTTAAATAACTTACAACATAGAAAGTCGCCATTAAGGTAGTTGTCCCATATGTTTATGAGAACTCCTAGTGGTTTGTCGTGGAAAGCACGAGACAGATGGAGAATTTAGTATCACGCTGGCACGTTGGCCATAGCAGCTCAATGGTTAAGAGCGGCTGGATGGAGACCAGAAGATCCGTGGTTCAAATCCCGGTTATGGTATTGCATTTCTCAGTCTCACTCTACACTTTCATAGATCAGTTTTGGTTAACATATTGTAGATCTTTTATATTATTATAAAAACAAAATTTATACCTTAAATTTTCTGAGAATACTCTGTGAAATCCTCTTCTTTTGGGTGGGTTTTATGTGCTTTTATAAAACGAATGTATCATTAGCTATATCTAAAGGTGTCTCTTTTTAAAACATTCATGGTATTCCAAATATGCTTTAATGGCATCACTATTTTGAATACATTTGATGTAATTTAGGAGGTGAATTTTGTTTTATTTTTTAAATATTGTCAACCTTCATATCATTCTGGCACTGTCAGTGAGAGAGCATAGACCTTTAAGATTACTATACATATAGCTACCCAAATTTGAAATTTGACTATCAAAGTCACCACAATTCCTACAATGAAATGTGTAACGATAGAAGTTATGAAAACGCTAATCTCAAATAGGAAGCAGATAGGGTAAGCTATTACAGTAATATTTTATATACCCTATATAAAGGTAAACGATAGTAGCTAGAGAAATGCATGTAATTGAAACACATTTCTTTAAACTGTAGTGCACAGTGGGTTATTATTTGAAATGTATTGTAATATACTCATCTACACAATATATCTGCTAAATGTGCTGCACAAACGATTAACATTATGAGTTGCATTTAGTACAGTACTACACAAATAAAATGTAATAATATACTAAAGAAGCTTACTATAATTGTGTGTGTGTACTTCACAATAAGTGTATAGTAGTATAGTGTTTAATGCCCGCTTTTACTACATACGGCACCGCAGGCGGTGACACTGATGATGCATGAGATGAAGATGGAGCACCGGTGGAATGAGATGGCGGGAAAAACCGGAGATCCCGGAGAAAACCCGCCCCAACGCTGTGTTGTCCACCACAAATCTCACTTTGCTCACAAAAAGTGTAACGCAAGTGTTTTAGCTAATACGAACTTAAGGTGCAGTTAGAATTAATGAATTGTATTTACCCAGGGGTAATAAGTGACGTTTCAAAAACACCCGAGCCAAAAGAAAGCATATCAGAACATAGATAAATTAGATAGAAGACAATATTATACTTTGAAAGTTATCAAAAAATTATACCTGTGGTTCACACACAACATTTTATAAACGTCAAGTGCTGAAAAGAATTTTGGGGAATCGTTACAGCAAGAAGATCTACAAGAACTGACTGTTAATACTTCAGCTCGATCAAAGGAAAGCATAACGTGTACCAGCACTGCTTAACTACAAGCAAGAAAGGGCAAGTTTGAAACCCCTCCTTCCACACCTACAACTGATTGACCCACTTAATGATTGTTATTGAGTTCCAGTAAATAAACGGCGGTGTTATTCTTAGGTAGAGTAAATCAAATATTTATCCGCCTCTGACTACTAAGCCTGCCTCTGATTACCTTGGAAACTGGCGCGGAAAATAACATGTGTAGGGTAAGTGATCACATGCTACGTGTTGAACATCCCTGATACATGCTCTTTTACCGGTTGAACTCTGGCTGCATCACTCTTTATCATCCTGGCACTCTACTCGTACATAGTACGTACTAGCCGGGAAAATCACCTAATGCATGAAGCACATGGATGAGTGAGTACTGATGCATTGCAACGGTAAATTCAAACGAATTTAATGCGCATATGATGCGCATACCTGATATTTCTGATTTCTAGGTTTGTTAATGCTAGATTTTTAAATTAATAAGGTTAGTCAAGAATTAACTCTTGTACAAAAGTTAATTTAATCATATCAATAATTACCAGTAAAATACAAATACCAGCAAAATATATCGACAAACTGGGCCTTATATCTCTAATCCGAACTTTGGACATCCAAGCTTTTATACTTTCGAGAACAAAATAGTGTAAACAACCCTGCGTCCAAATGCTTCTGTGAAGGTACACTAATCTGACAGGAAATATCGGGAAACATGACTGATAAACAGTATAGGCGCTTATACCCAAGAGCATTAATTTATCCATCACAATACCTGGATTCCAAGCTTATCTTATGGATTGAAGTGTCTCATGCTGCCCAAGAGTTACGCAGGTAATGTAGATGTTGAGATTTTGAATTGGAATATGTCAGTAACACCCCAACTATTCCATAAAATTAACATTGAACTATTATTCTCTTCTCTGTAGTGAGCTTTATAATTTTAACCACTTTAACAATATGTGCAATCAGTGGCGGTGGAAGCATGATTACACTGGCAGCATTACTTTGTTTTTTTATAATTATTCGTGGCATCCTTTGATATGTCCTACCCATTGGCTACACTGTAAATGAAAGAAATGGTTCAAATGAGGCTCAGCCTTATGATGCAATATGTAAACAAACCACCAGTAACATGACTTTTTCATTGCACATTAATTTAACAGACATTTTCTTTAAGAAAGTATGAGCTTGCGTAAACTTAGAAATATATTACTGTACAACATATCAATGGATACTTTTGGAGGTACATTAATGCTTCCGCACGCGTGAATTAAATCGGCCACTCCACTTCCCATGTATTTCGGATTAACCTTATCTACTAACTATAATGTAAGAAATGGACTACTTAGTGAAAAAAAAACTTCATTTATGTGTCAGTTAAATAAAAATTATATCATCGCAGTACTCACTCAATGTTTAATAGACATGAAAATTTCAATGCCATGGTCGGGATTTTAACCAGGATATCCGTGGTTCAAATCCCGGCCATTGCATTGAAGTTTTCATGTTGACTCTATCAAAAACCTTAGCCTATATATGGCTAGTATGAATAAATGATTAATTTCCATCAATTAACTAAAAATCAATGTTTAGCTTTTTCCAGCAGAAGCAAATGTTTCTTTTAATCGTCTGCTGTGCACTGCAGGTAACATTAGAAAGCAACTATTAATTTAAAAAATGAACAAGGATATATGACGAGTATGATATAAAACACAATTTTGAATTAACTTTACACTGCACAAACTTACTTTCACTGATACGTAGGTTATCTGTCATTTCTCCATAAAACACATTACCCCTTGCGTGAGTACCATTGGTATTACTGTTTGGAATCTGCTGCCAACGACAGGCAGGCATTTCTCCTATATTACCTTCGCCGCACCACTCCCTACTTAAGTCCAGATTCACTGTGGAGAGTGAAGTAAATGCATGTCCGATTCGAAATGTCATGGATTCATAACAGAAGTGTTCAAACTGAGCACTTGTAGCGACTTACTTCAGCTTCTGCGGTCTTCTATTGATAGGCAAGACCTTTCATTGCGAGTTCAAAATAGTAAGAATGGCTGCATCAGTAGTACACAAATAATTTAAAATTTCATTTCTTCGCCTTTTTAGGAACTATGGTGGCACGGAGGCACTACACCTGAGGTAAAGGTGTGTATGTTTGTACACCACCGAGGGATCAATTTCAATTTTTGTAGAAAAAAACTAGTTCAATTTCTTCCTGTGAATTTTATTCATTTTATGCACCTACTTCTGCACTTAAGAAAAATAAATTATGTCCTGGAACTGACACGCACACGCATACACACGCACGCGCGCGCCTCTGGAACGCGCCTGCCTCGGATTCAAAAACCCCGACGTTCGAATCTGGATGTGGTTTTCCCTTATCCTGAATGTTTCTAATATTCTTTTGTATGCAGGAGTCATCAAAACGTGTATTTTCATTAAAATGTCAACATAGAATTTATTGCTCGCCCAATGCACTTCCTCTCTTTACTAGGTATGTATAGAGAAAGGAACTAAGTGGTCCAAACTAGGAAATTTTGCTTTTAGATATTGCTTTTAATCGTATAATAATTCAAAATGACACAATTAAATGGTAGCCATAAACAAAACTAAAACAGGAGCTATAAATGGCAGTTATAAATGACTATGACAGTGTGTTCTTGGTAACAAGAGATCCAAAGTATTTTGAACACTACAATAAGTCAAGGCTCTTTTCTGTCCAGGCTGTTCTTAGTAACTTCACCCTCTTTAATATGTAAGGGATATTGTGCTTGTTAATAACCAGAAAACATTTTGTAGAGAATAGGAGCTTAAATAAACAATGTATGACGGAAGTCATCTTACGCCCTTGTTCAAAAACCTAAGGCAGGATTCAAACCTATAGTTACATTCCTCTTTAACAGTTTCAGAGCGACACCAAGTGATACCTGTTTGCACATAGCAGGTGGACCATGCATTTCTGTATGTTAACTACTTCAGACTAAATAACTTGAGCTGCTAATAGTTAAACACCCTGTATAGACTAATGTGAAAAGAAAATATTAAACATCCGTTTACCTTAAGAGACATGCGAATTAATAGTCCCATTTCGTTATAAAGGTCGCCAAAGCAAATAAATAATGGTCAGCAACCAATGGAGGTTAACTTTGTTGAAAATCGATTATGTTGCCCTATACATACGTAGCAGCTTTAGCAATTTAGTGGAGTAAACTGGACACGTGAACTGGGACAGAGATGGAGGGAGTCAGAGAACCGCATGCTTCGACTGCTGACTTGTCGAAATTTGCGGATTACAAGATCAAATTACCAATGTCCTGTGTGTTGCAAGATGTGAGTGGCCTTTGGTACATACACCACAAGTGCGTGTTAGATTGTGTGTGACCCTGTTCCTAAACCAACGCCAGTTACACTATCAAATGCAAAACCTTCTCACTAAATTCTAATTAAATGCAGTTCATGCAGTTAGTCTTTTCTTTTGGTATATGTTGCACTGATAACTACCTCTTATTCGTCTTTATTGTTATTTTTATACTTTTTCACTCTATTTTAGCCTACCCTATCTAAAATTGGAAACTAAAACTGTTCAATTCAGAGTTCTGTCTCCTTAGAATCAGCTTCTAATACTTGATTTCCACTTTTAGAAAATTTCATGCCATTGTAAAATTCCCATTAGCTACTAAATAGCTGAACAAAATATCTTGAAATATGTGTCAGCAGCTCTTCAGAATAGACCAAAGAAAAACTATTTTTCTTACAAAATACATAGTGAAGTGCTTAGGACGGTTTTGTTAATCAATTATTCTCCCAAGTATCAATGGAGGACACCTGTAACAATTCCTTGTTAATCCAGTTATGTTCACATTTATCCATTTTGTTGTATGATGTAAGTCAAATGACATTTAATGAACATGTGACGGCTTTCGCTCTCCGAATTAGTAGAATGATAAAGAGCGTGCGCTTCTATTAAAGAAAAGCATAAGTATTTGAAAATGTAAGCAATAACAAGAAGTATCAGGGAAATGTCTCTCTCTCTCTCTCTCTCTCTCTCTCTCTCTCTCTCTCTCTCTCTCTCTCTCTCTCTCTCTCTCTCTCTCTCTCTCTCTCTCTCTCTCTCTCTCTCTCTCTCTCTCTCACACACACACACACACACACACACAGACACACACAGAGCCCCTAGAGCTGAACTTATTATCATGCTCGCAGCTTGGCCGTGGTAGCGCAATGGTTAAGAGAATGGACGGAGACCGGGAGATCCTGGTTCAAATATCGGCTATGGCATGCGATTTTTCACTCTGACTCTACCTATCTAACTATTAGCCTATACACGGCTGGTCGCACCGTGACCGATCGGTTAGACCCCTTGGCTCTCACCAAGGTGGCTGGGTTTGATCCAGGGCGACCACAAAGTGAGATTTGAGAAAAACAACATGGTGCCGGGCGGGTTTTCCCCGGAATCTCCTGTTTCCTCTGACATTTCATTCCATCGGTGCTTAATCATCTCATGTACAGATATATTATTTTAACTTGACAGGAATCCTGCGCGGTAGGGATGAGTAGCAACTGTGGTGGGGGTAGTGCACTTATCGCCACAATGCGTCACACGGGTAAGATTACAAGAGGGGAATACGGTGGATAAGGTGTCTAAAAACAAATCTCACTCTCGAAACCAGTATTGTAGCTCTTATAACCTAAGTTGTAATTCTTACTATGCTAATAATCTCCACGCTTTTGTTGGATCTTAAATAGTACATGGGCTTTCGGAGCAAAACCCTGTTCTCCTCCAGCAGGCATGATAACCAAGTGTCAGCCTTTTGACATCGCTGCAGAGTCCCTGTAACGAATTTCACTCCAGGCATATGGTCTGATATATGCTGAACTGATTTAAGTTTCATCCATATAAACTATATAAACTTCACTGTGATATCTCTGAATATTTCGTAAATAATTAAGCCTTTTTGTCCTTATGGTACGCTTAGTGTTTGTTTTGTTTTGTTCATATAAATCCTAGCCTCAAAAGAACTCTTTTTAATGTTCAGACACTGCTTTGGAAGTCAGTAGAATTTTGAAGCTTTATAAGCACTTTCTTCAGAGTTGGTCTTTGTTTCTCTGTGCTTTAAAAATGATTCATAGTTCACCTAACCACTTCTGAATTAAAACATCCAAATCAGATTTTGTGCATGTTCTTAATCTTTTTTTTACTAGGCATAGAGGAGGGCGTTGTTGCACTAGCACGAATGGCATTTCTTTCCTTAATAACTCACCTAATCTGCTTTCAGACGCAACTGTTACCTAAGATGCCCTTTTCCAGATTTTTGTAGCAGACCTAGGCCATTGTTCCTTTTTTATAATTCTATAGATATTGGTTATTACTTCTCGTGTTCTTAAATTTAGCACTTTATTTCATAATGTGCTTATAGGAGGCGTCATTTCTAAATGCTCTGTTGGAACCAGGAGACAAGCACATTTTGAAACAAGCTGTAGAATTACCAAGTAGTTCTGCACCTGTTTACTCGCTCGCAACTGATATACAACTGACGTGCCCTCCCCTCCAGTTACAATCATTCTAAGATGGACTCGTCCAGATACCACTGCGCATCGCTCTCCAACTGTCAAGATATAAAAATACATCTGTACCACCAGTGTCGTCATCTGCGGTGCAGCGTGTAGTAAAAGCCGGCGTTAAATACTACACGCTTGGCGAGTATTAAATAATGTTTAATCTCTATCAGTGCCTTAGTTTTCACTGGCCGCACGGTTATACTTAATGTTAAACACGATGTCAGCATAAATTAATACTAAGATTGCTTCAAAGATTGCAGTACAGACACCTACCTCGCTTAAAGGCATAGTCCTATATTAATTTTGTTTGATTAGTATTTTACATTTTTGTAAACCCCTTTCTCAACAACAAAGGAACACACGCTGATGTAAATTATGTTTATGCAGCTGATAGGTAAAGAGCAATACTTTGCATTGGTAGCAATAGACGTACATGGATGTTAGACCGTTATTAATAGATAAACCACAATAATATGTGAATATCTCTCTTACTGTAAAAAAACATTTGGCGATGCATCAAGTTACACTTTTCTTTATATGTATTTTTATATCTGGATTAATCCTAGGCACTAGAGTGGCTTTTTCTTTTCATTTCAAAGGACAGTCATAGAAATGAGCTGTTTAGATTGATGGTACTTGAATAGGCACCATTAAGCTAGTATTAAAGATGTCCGAAAAATAAACCAAAAAAGTACGCAATGCAAAAGTTTTGAATAATTTCATAAATAGTAATTGTATGGGAATGAAGGACGTATTATAACAGAGATAAGCAAAAGGACACTCGAACAATTAAAATAAAGGTTTTGAACCCGGAATACAAAGGAATTGAAGATATGAGAAATGAAGTACATACCCACACTCTAAATGAATAAGAACAGAAAGAAAGAGACAGAGAGAGAAAGAAAGAGAGAGAAAAAGAGAGAGAGAGAAAACGAGAAAGAGAGAAAAAAGATAGAAAGACAGAAAGAAAGAGAGAAACAAAGAGAAAGAAAGAGAAAGAAAGAGAGAAACAGAGAGAAAGAAAGAGAGAAAGCAAGAGAGAGAGAGAGAAAGAAAGAGAAAAAGAAAAAGAGAGAAAGAGAGAAAGAAAGAGCGAAAAAGAGAGAAAGAGAGAAAGAAAGAGCGAAAAAGAGAGAAAGAGAGAAAGAAAGAGCGAAAAAGAGAGAAAGAGAGAAAGAAAGAGAGAAAAAGAGAAAGAAAGAGCGAAAAAGAGAGAAAGAGAGAAAGAAAGAGCGAAAAAGAGAGAAAGAGAGAAAGAAAGAGAGAAAGAGAGAAAGAGAGAGAAAGAAAGAGAGAAAGAGAGAAAGAAAGAGAAAGAAAGAAAGAGAGAGAAAGAAAGAAAGAGAGAAAGAAAGAAAGAAAGAAAGAAAGAAAGAAAGAAAGAAAGAAAGAAAGAAAGAAAGAAAGAAAGAAAGAAAGAAAGAAAGAGAGAAAGAAAGAAAGAGAGAATGAGAGAAAGAGAGAATGAGAGAAAGAGAAAAAGAGAGAAATAGTGAGAGAAAAAGAGAGAGAGAGAAAGAGAGAGAGAGAAAGAGAGAGAGAAAGAGAGAGAGAAAGAGAGAGAGAGAAAGAGAGAGAGAAAGAGAGAGAGAAAGAGAGAGAGAGAAAGAGAGAGAGAGAAAGAAAGAGAGAGAAACAGAGAGAGAGAAAGAGAGAGAGAAAGAAGAGAGAAAGAGAGAGAGAAAGAGAGAGAAAGAGAGAGAGAAAGAGAGAAAGAAAGAGAGAAGAAAAGAGAGAAAGAGAGAAAGAAGAGAGAAAGAGAGAGAGAAGAGAGAAAGAAGGAGAGAAAGAGAGAGAGAAAGAGAGAAAGAAGGAGAGAAAGAGAGAGAGAAAGAGAGAAAAAGAGAGAGAGAGAAAGAAAGAAAGAGAGAAGGAGAGAAAGAAAGAGAGAAAGAGAGAAAGAGAGAAAGAGAGAAAGAAAGAAAGAGAGAAAGAAAGAAAGAGAGAAAGAAAGAAAGAGAGAAAGAAAGTGTAACGGGATTTTAATTTATGATCTTCTTATTCCAATAAGAATCACGCCAACTTCTTTGTAATATCCAAGTCAAGATTTAATCTAATAAGAGTCATGAGATCTTTCTAAGGTGTGGACGCGGATTTTTGGTGAAAATAAAATTTAGATGAGTCCAATTTTGTTATATATTATTTAATTATATAATATAAACTACGATTCACTCTTTTATATTATAAATATTGAATAACACTTTTCGAATCTTATTAATTTTTCTTTACAATTATAATGATCGTAACATCTTAAGTCAACTTCCTCGTTCTCCAGCAAGACACAAGATTCTAACACTTTTTAGATTATTGATTTTCTTGTCCCCATAGTGATTCCCACTTTATTTTGTGATTGGCCGATTCACTGACACGTCATCACACCACGTGATACCACTACTACTTCGGCCAATCACACAACTACATACATTTTTATATATATTTACAATTCCCACTAACACAAAAATACTGTTACATATGCCCCTCTTCGAAATATATGGAAAATAACCAAATAAAGGAATTAACAATCTGTTTCCATATATTTCGAAGAATGGCCCCAATTAACAATTTCGTTTACAACAATGAACTATAACATAAATATAACATACATAAAACACAACAATAAATGAACATTAATTAAAATACAACAATATATTGACATTTAACAATAATATACATGTTTTATTATTTAACTATTTTAACAATAAGTACTCCGTTGATTACAAATCTCTTGTATCCACACTTGCTTCTAGAAATGCTTGTCTTATAGCTATGGGTAAAGGTCGGCTTTTATGTGTATAGGGAGCAGTATCATTCACTTTAAATGTGTGTGTGTATTTGTTACACAGTCCAGGTTTTGAACTAAAGGCTTTTCTATTCTTTAATATACACAATTTCAACTGTTCTTTTCTCGCTTGGTCTAAATTGTATGTGTTTTCTAACTTTACTTGTAATATTCTCTGGAATTCTATTTCTCCCTCCACTTGGCTTCCGCCGTTCTTATCTTGTATTGTATATAATTGGCAACAATGCTTTTCAAGGTCAGTTACATTATTTTGCAATCCATCAATAATTAAACTCTTCCCACAATTTTCATTTTCCTCGTATTCAATATTACCATTTTCTTGCAAAAGTATATCTTCCACAAAAAACCTTTCATTATTTATATTATCCATATTCACTTCTCTTCTTCCATCTTCTTCCAATAATTTTATTACTAATAAATCATTTTCTGTCTTAACCTTCATTTCATGCATTTCGAAATTCAATACACTTTGCCATTCATATAATAAATCATTACCCACAATTACATCTCTTGCCAAATGTGGAATTACCAACGCAATGAAATTGAAATTCCATTCACCTATTCGCCCCTTAATTAATACTTGATATTTAATCCTATCCTTTTTCTTCCCAATTGCAGTACTGCAGTAAACGTTACACACATTTAAATATTCCACTTTATAGTTAGCTAACAGATTTTTAAACAATTCCTCACTTATCACAGTAGAACTGGCTCCAGTATCAATTAAGGCTGTATATTCTTTATCCCATAGGTAAATAATTATCTGAGGTGGGTTAACTAATTCCTTATTTTTCTGCAAGAGAGTGAGCTTATTTCCGTTATCTTCAACTTTCAATTCGCCCTGTGTCATCCTCACCGAACCACTTTCCAGAGCAC
>CM060955.1:36759771-36944771 GCA_030765055.1 Mantis religiosa
ACTGAAAGAAATGAAGGCGGCAAATGAAAACCTCGCTGCAAAAACAGAAGCGGCAAATAACAGCCTGGCCGCGAAGCTGAAGACTACAAATGACAACCTGGCCGCGGAACTGAAACAAATAAAGACGGCCAACGACAACATCACCGGGAAGATGGAAGAAATAAATACCGAATTGACCACAGAAATAAGGGCGGCGAACGACAGTCTGGCCACGGAAATGAAGGAGAAGAACGAGGTCCTCGCCGCCAAATTTGAGGAACAGTTGGCCGGCGAGAGGGTTGACGTCACGAAGCTGGGCAAGCGGATGGGTCAAATAGACGACCGCCTTAATTATTTAGAGGAAAAGGCCGACAATAACGCCAAGACGCTGAACGCCGTGTCGCAAGACGTCAAAGACCTTGCGAACCGCGTAAACAACCTGGATGGAAAGACCGACAGCAGCGTCAAGTCCCTGAACGCCATGGTGGAGGACGTCGTCGGCAGGAGACTGAAGGATTTGAAGGCCGACGCACCGGGACGCGACACAACATCGGCGCGCGTCAAACCTCCGAAATATGACGGCGCGTTAACATTCGAGGTCTTCCGCCGCCAGTTCGACACAGTGGCCAAGCACAACAGATGGTCACCGGAGGAGGAGGCCACACAGTTAATAGCCAGCGTCCAGGGACGGGCCGCGGAAGTCCTAAACGCGGTGCAGACACCGGCGGCGCCCAAGGACATCTGGTAGGCCCTGGAGAATCGCTTCGGGAACCACCTCTTAGCCGCAGTATACCGCAGCCAACTAAAGGAAAGGTCACAGCAGCCGGGGAAGACGCTGCAGGAGTTTGCCATAGCGATTGAGCTGCTATTTAGCAAGGCCTTGGTTGACCTGCCACTAGAGTTCGTATCCCGGGAAGCCGCCTACAACTTTGTCGACGGGGTACGGGACACGGAGATTCGTCAGCGCCTAATGCTCGGAGATTATAAAACCATCCCTGAGGCGCTGACAGCGGCATTAAGAATTGAGGCGGCCAAAGTAACAGCTATCCCGACGTCGAGAACGAGGAGTATCCGCTACGCCGGAGACAGAAGACCAGCTGAGGGACGCCGGCGAACACCTAGTGGCCTCTGTTGGGGGTGTGGACAGCCCGGACACCTGCAGAGAGACACTGCCCACACCAGGAAGAGCAGCTGGAAGGACGAATAAGGCCCGGCGTGGAGAGGGGCACGTCGGCGCCATTGCCACCATCCCCTCGAGTGACACTGCGTGCCGTCAGCCGGCGTATGGACGATGGCCTCATCGTGGACGGTTGGGTGAGAAGGAAGCCGTGCCGCGTGCTGGTGGACACTGGGGCAGCCGTGACCATCATCAGACCTGACGTGGCGAAGGGTTTGCCGACGAGGAAGCCGAGCCGACCATATGAGCTTGTCACGGCATCGAGCGACACCTTGCCTGTGGAGAAAGAGGCCCTGCTGGAGCTGACCTTAGGGCGGAGTGCCGTACTTCTGTGGGTGTTCGTCGCGAAGGTGGTTGAGGAGGTGATTCTGGGACTGGATGCCCTCAGGAGCCACGGGGCGATGGTCGACGTCGGCAGGAAGGTCCTGCGGCTCAACGGAGAAGAGGTTATACTCCGTCAGCCCAAAGAGCGCCTTGGAATCTGCAGGGTCGTCTTGAATGAAGACGTGGTTGTTCTCGCGAGGAGCGAGGTGATGGTGACGGCGCGACCAGTAGGCCAGAGAGCAGGTTGGGTCCCGGGGCTGCGGGAGAACGACTTCACCTCGGAACATCGTAGAGGGAAGAGCCACGGTAACGCTGACGCCATGTCCCGAGCACCCTGTTCAGAAGAGTGCGGCCAGTGCACAAGAGTGGAAGAGAAGGAGCGTGCCGCAGCAGTCCGAGTATTCACGGCAGTGCCTGCGGACGGCTGGAATTGTGCAGGCCTCAGGAGGAAGCTGGCAGACGCAGACTTGGGGCCACTCTTGAGGGAAGTGGAGGCAGGGACGAGACCAACCTGGGAGGACGTCGCACCGAGGAGTGCCACCTACAAGTCGTACTGGGCAAAATGGGACTCGCTGAAGACCAGAGATGGCGCGCTGTTCCGGGTCTGGGAGTCACCCCATGGGAAGACGCAGAGAGAACAGTTGGTACTTCCCCGGAGTAAGGTACTGGAAGTCTTGGAAGAAGTGCACGCCGGTACTTCAAGAGGACACCTGGGAGCGAACCGAACGATTGACAAACTACGGCAGCGCTACTACTGGCTGAGCCTCCGAGCAGATGCTGAGAGATGGTGCCGTCAGTGTCACGTGTGCGCGGCGAGTCGCGGCCCGCAGACTAGGAGCCGGGGTCGCATGCAGCAGTACAACGTCGGAGTGCCATTCGAACGGATCGCCGTTGACATTGCTGGACCGTTCCCAGTTTCCGACCGAGGCAACAAGTACCTAATGGTGGTCGTGGACTACTTCACCAAGTGGCCGGAGTTGTATGCCATCCCAAACCAAGAGGCAAAGACAATCACAGCCTGCCTCGTGGAGCAAGTGTTCTGTCGATTTGGGGTGCCGTTAGAGCTACACAGTGACCAGGGTACCAACTTTGAGTCCAACCTAATGAAGGAGGCATTACAAAGGCGTGGGGTGAACAAGATCCGCACGACGCCTCTACATCCCCAGTCGGATGCCATGTTCGAAACATACATCAAGACCTTAGAGGAACACCTGAGGAAGGTCGTGGCCAGCAATCAGTGAGACTGGGACGTCAAGGTGCCACTGTTCTTGTTGGCCTACCGCTCGTCTACACACGTCACAACTGGGATGACGCCAGCCAGCTTAATGTTTGGTCGAGAGTTACGCCTCCCTTGTGACCTGGCTTTTGGAAGCCCTCCGGAGGCGAAGCAGCCGGTGACCGAGTATGTGGAGAACCTGGTGGACCACCTCCACGACCTGCACGAGATGGCTCGCCAGAACATCCAGAAGGCGAGCGACCGCATGAAGACCAGATGTGACAGGCAAGCCAACAGCCAAGGGTTCCAGCAAGGTGGTGACCTGGTCTGGTTGTACCGTCCTACCTGGACCAAGAGACGCTTCCCGAAGCTCCAGCAGCCATGGCAAGGACCGTATCGGGTGGTGAAGAGGATTAATGACGTGGTCTACCGCATCCAGAAGGTTCCCCGAGGGAAGATGTTGGTGGTACACCTGGATCGCCTAGCCCGCTACGATGGTGCTGTTCGGGACGACCAGCTTTGAGGAGGGAGTAGTGTCACCCAATTAGCGGAAGGCATGACCGGCGACAGCTGGAAGGGACCCGAGGCAGCTGGGCCACACCCACTCATCAGTCTCTGTCACTAACTGAGGGGAAGATTAGGGAAATGTCACTTGCGCTGACCACCCCTTCCCCCTCTTCCACTACCATCTGGAACCTTCGCGTGGAAACTAGAGAAGTCGAGAAGACGGCGTTATTCCTATAAAAAGGGCTGCAGCGAGTGAAGTCATTGAGTGCTTGACGAGCTAGTGTGAAGGGACGAGAAGACTGCGTGCGTCGGAGGAGTTTACGTAATCGCGAGTGCAAGTGGAACTTTGACGGACGAACTGGTGAATCGTAATTGTGTGCATTACGTAGTTCTGTGTAATTGGCAGGTGTTTAACTGTAAGTCGGTGGAAATAAAGAACATTTTTGAATGGTGAAATTGGACTTTTCATTTCACGAGCCCACAAAGTCAAAGTATTCTGTACGCATTCCTTTAGCCTTTATTAGCATTTTGATGCGTTTAGGCATGCTCTCTACAAGGGTGGAGCACTTTCCTTTATTTCTTCATCTCTGTGCCAAATGCTTATCAGGCCTTCAATAAGCTGAACTTTTGTTGTTATTTTCAATTTGTTCAGTCTCTGTTTAACAATGCCCCACAGATTCTCTATTGGATTTAAATCATGACTATTCCCCGGCCATGGTATTACTTTTACATTGTTTGCTTTGAGGAGCCGGGTTACAGATTTTGCACTATGGCAGGGAGCACTGTCATGCATGAACACAAAATCAGCATTTGGAAACCATTCTTTACTTTGCGGAAATAGTCTTGTTTCTAATACACTTTTATGCTGTTTCTGCTCCATAGATCCCACAACTATGTATAATCTTCCAGGTCTATGGACAGACATACAGCTCCACACCATTTTTGATAATGCGTGCTTTACTCTTTGATCGACACACTGAGGGGAAAATCCTTTTTCATTTGTCCTTCTTGCATATTGGCTGTTCTCTTCACATACTTTAAACATGGATTCATCTGAGAAAAATATCTGAAACAATAGAAACCTTTATTACTATTAAACAGTTTTAAAATTGCTCAAAGACAGTATAACAAAACCAGCAATTAGAGAAAAAGTTTAGGCTGTTTATTTCATTTCCATAAAATTTATATGTATATATTTTAATTTTATGCTATATACAATTTTCATACTATTTACCTTTCTCCAAAATTCCACTGGATACTTCTGCATCTCTTTTGTCCATTCTACACGATTTTTTGCCATTGCAGGTGTCAGTTTAGCCTTTTCACGAGGCCTGCGTGCTGGTAAACCTGCTTCACATAATCTTTTGCGGACTACTGAGGCTGATATTTCTTGTCCGCACTGTTTTAGTTGATTACTGAGGTCAATACTGGTTGCTCTTCTATTTTGTTTTGCCACTTGCACAAGTTTTCTTTGCATCCTTGGTGATAGCTTTCTTTTCCTCCCGATTTTCCATCCCTTTGTGAAGTTAACGTCTCGCCGAATGTTAAAGCTTGATTAATGCGAGTAACAGATTCTTGTGGAATACATAATTTCATAGCTACTTCACGTTTTGAATAAAGAGTTTTCTTCAAAAGACTCAGTTACAGCTACTTTCCTTGCGGATAAATCAGCCGTTTTACCCGCAACCTCACTTTTGAACCAATGTGAATGCTAAGGATAAGATACATGATGTTACCTGGCTTGAGATCATTTAACAATAAATACTGAGAGTATATTAGCCATAAAACACAATAAAGGCAAATATTAACAATTCCCATTTACTACATTCACCAAATGAAAGCAATATCACCAAACAGTTGGATAAACAGACATGAAGAAGATGGCTGCTCTTAATTGAGAGCTACCACCATATTAATATAAGTAAAATAAAAGTCCCCCAGCTATTATTAAGAGGGAAGTTTCTTTGAAAATGCTTCATATTAAAGCAAGGAAAAGAATTACGACAAAAATGAGATAGGTTACGGCAGTAAATAATTACTATTTTGAATGTTAAAGTAAAAATAAAAAAAAAAAAAAAAAAAACACCAACAAGAATGAGTCTAATAAATTGCACACGTCTGTAAATGGGGTTGATTTAAGCCGGGTTTCAGACACGAGCTGATATATTCCTAAACTATTATTTTTACCTTTTCTCCTGTATTTGTGATACGAATGTGTGAACATGTCCATCGAAACTGGGACAAACGATTTTTCTATTAACAAGCATGAAGAGATTCGTTCCCAGAGCAGAATGATTGTATTCATTGTATACAACGTTCAAAAAGCTATTCAATAAAAATAGAGCGCAACTGTAGATTAAAAACTGCAAAAAATAGGAATTGACTATGGAAGCTTGTGGTGCAGGTAGCGTACAATAGCACGAATTTGTATTGAAGCAGCTTAATGCAAACAAAAGGGCAGTTTGCCTGTATTTCAATCTCCGGGAAAAACCACATTGTTGGATATGAGTTATTGGTTTTGACGATATTGAAAAGAGAGAAAAATATTGACATCAAAATCATATTTTAGCTTTAATTTTAAGGACATTAAACGTGTTGTTTAATTATGGAAGCAATGTAAGTAGCAGACGCGTAAAATGTACTTTGATAACAGTGCGATCCAAATAAACCTGAACCATTCAAAAGAGCATAACTTTTGAAGCAATAATAGGACACAGTTGCAACTTTGGGAGAATATAGTGCACAATTGGGAGATTACATTACACTATTTACATCTCAGAGAAAATGTTGGAAGTGTCCTCCACTAGCATCTATACATGTTTGCACTCGTCTCACCATTCTCTGAAGTTTAACGGAGATGATATCGAATTGAGAGAAGGTTATTTCTAGCAAGATGGAGCAATGTGCCATACATCTAATGACACCAAGAATCTTGTAAACAGTTTCTTTGATAATCGAATAATCTCAAAAGGTCTATGGCCCTCCAGATCCCCTGACCTAACCTCACCGGATTTTGTCTTCTGGGGGTATCAAAAATATAATGTAAAAGAATAGGCCACGAACAACTGATGTTCTCTAGGAATCCATTTTATCCGAAATAAGTAACATTGGCGAGGATACTCTCCGTAAAACCAGAGAATGCTCACTTCCTTCTCGGGTAACAAGCCAGATGAAAAGACGATTAGATAGCACCAAAGCTAGGAAAGGGAAACCTGTAATACAGCAAGCGTCAGATAAAGCCTACCGCTACAGCCTGCATCCCGTTTAGCGGCAACCTATCCGGCAGAAACAGCAGAATTCTCGCCAAATACAACACCAGGACCATCAAAAAGCCACCTCCGAAGTGAGACCGGTGAAAGACAATCTGGACTTCCAAGTTCCGGGAGTGTACCGCATTCCCTGTGAATGTGGGACACCGTATATAGGGCAAACCGGAAGGACCATCGCTACCAGAATATTCGAACATGAACGGAGCATTCGCTTAAAGCAACCTGAGATGTCTGGGCTGGCAGAGCATTGTTCTGATAACAACCATAGTGCCAATTTTCGGGAGATGGCAATCTTGGCAATATGCAACAGATACTGGGAGCGGAGAATTAAGGAAGCTTTGGCGATTTCCTCTGAAAGAAGCACGCTTAGTCGTGATGCTAGATTTCAGTTCAGCTCCTCTTGGAAACCGGCGTTAAAATAGAAATCTCTCAAATTAAGAAGCAAAGATCAATACAGCTTGATAATCAAGTTAAGTAGTTACGTTTCTTTGACACAATCTTCTATACTAACGCCATCTCCTGACCTGGCAATTAATTTACTGAAAACAGTCTTTTGTTCAGTAATGCGAATTTTGATAGTGTTTTGTCTTTGTTTATATTTGTGTTATATCCAGTATTTCATATGTGGTTATAACATTTTATAAATATCCTGAGAGATCCTGAAACGTCGATATATAATCGTCTTTTCACCTGGCTTGCTGCCCAAGAATAAAGTGAGTATATTCGCATATAAGCTTCAGGTCTTATTTAACTTCAGAGAATATGGTGAGACGAGTGCAAACATGTATAGATGCTGGTGGAGGACTTTCTCTGAAATGTACTGTACCATTAATTGTACATAATTGTACATAATAGTGGTCCGAACTATAAAGTCCGGGCCTTAAAGTACTTACAGCTTAGTAAGTCATCATTAAGGTAGTTATCTCATGTGTTTATGAGAACTCCTAAGTGGTTTACCGGGAAAAACACGAGTCAGTTGGAGAATTTAATGTCATGTTGGCACGTTGACCATAGTAGCTCAGTGGTTTAGAGCAGTTGGACGGAGACCAGAAGATCCGTGGTTCAAATCCCGGCTATGGCATTGAATTTTTCATGCTGGATCTACCCATTCATGTGTCCTACACACGGTTAGTGTGAAAGAACAATTAATTGCCAAGAAAATGTATCTTTGTTGTAATGAAGCTGAAATGAATAAATATAGAGAGTGTAATGTCGGATAGATGACTTCACTTACCCCCAGACCTTCTCTTTATTTCCTTATTTTATGGGTGAAACTTTGAGAAACGGATTTCATATAGAGCATTTTCCTTACAATTGAGAGAAACCGCATAAACCCCCGCCAAATTGATAAAGTACGCGAGTTTCAACCCACGATCTTCGACACGCACCTCCCACTACTCGCTCTTTACGAAACATATTTTGAATTCTATGTCTGATCTTGATATAACTCCATTTCTTTCAAAGGAAATGTATAAATAACTTCATCGGACTTCCACATGTTCTACGCATTTTTCTCTTTGAGTATATATGTATTTTTTCTGTTAATATGAATGCTGCAGATTCGCCAACACGTACAGATTGACCGAGAGAAAGGAATGGAGTCGTACATCTGAAATATGCGACCTTTGAAGTCTGTGCATGGAATCTAAAACAGCAGCATTGAAATAAGCTTATTACTCGTGAATCCTGTAATGCGAGAAGCAAATTGATGCAGTGATTCAAATTCTGACAGCGGCCAATACGAGGAAAGAGAAAATATGAGTCTGTTCTGTAGAACATCAAACGTTGGGTACCTACGCATTATTTTATGTTAGCCCTGGTTTATTTTTGTACCTTTAACATGATGTAACCGTACAGGGCATATCGGACGATGAATGATGGGTCGAAATGAATGAGTAAATCAACTGACGAGCATAAAGCACAGGCGTTACTTCCTTCAATACAGCCGCCATTGTAGGGCTATAAGAAACTGGCGAGGAAATGTTCTTCCATTGTTTCTTACAACTTATGAACACCTAAAACACAAAACTACCAAACACTATAATATCGTAAATACCACCTTTGGTTGTAGATATAGTGGGAATTTCTATGTATTATGTAACAGCTAAACCTTTGAATAACGTCTGGTTTTTGTCTTAGAATCTACGTTTTGTTTAGCTAAAACCTTTCGTGTTCGCTTTCCAGAGGTTGTAGCAGTAAACAAGACATTTTCTGGGCATTGGTTTATAAATGAAGAATAACCAACACACACATTATGTATTACATATTAAAACACAATATATTGAAATATGTGCGCCTGTAGGAGCGCCCGTTTGAAGAGGTTGAAACTTTTTCACTGTGCTACAAATTTGGAAAAGTTGAATGTTATGGTAGAAAGAATACGTTTTTCTTATGTGTTTAGGTCGCTGAACACGGAAATTATACTTAAATTGATTGGTTAGCTCTTGTCTTCAAGCTAATATCGCTTATTATATGTAAGTTACAATAAAATATGAAAAAATGAAATCATCGACAAAAATGTTATCTTAACGGTGACTCCTTTTGGGCTATATATTATATTCTGTTTCAGGACCATCCCTTTTCACCACCCAGCAATAATCGGCTAACAAAACAGCATTCCATTTCCCTTTGTACCTTTGTTTCATCACTGAATGGTCCTGATGAAATCGCTCACCATGTTCATCGTTGACGTCACCACAATTTGGAGAGAAGAATTCCAGGTGGGAATTGAAAAAAGTTCATTTTTTTAGTGACATATTGCTTCCCAGCTGTTTAAACCCACATTGCGGAGAGCTGTGGAGTCCTGCTGGTGGGCAGAGTGGTCTGCTCTCCGCAGGAATAAACTCCGCCGCGTAAAGAAACTTCCGCTTCCGTGGGTAACCTCCTGTCGTTCCTCTCGTAAGGAGGAAGTTAGTTTGGCTCGGTTACGCCTTGGCCACTGTTATTTTACACATAGTTTTTTACTAAATAAGACACCTGCTCCAGTTTGCCCGCTGTGCGGTGCCGCTCTATAGGTCCGCCACGTGCTTGTGGAGTGTTTTAGCTTAGCACGTCTCCGCAGTTCTCTCCAGCTTGGCGGAGATACTGGCGGATGACGAGGCTGCTGTGGCCCAGGTTTTTAATTGTTTTTACATGTTAATTTTAGAATTTAGTGGTTCAATTGTGTATGCTTTTTATCCGTATTCTTAATCTTTTAGGCTTCTGCCATTTAATGTGTGTGTGCATTTTATTGATGATTTTATTCAGTAGGTAGAGAGCTTTTAGTTCTTTTTAGTTCCTTTTATCTGTTTTTTGCGTGTTTTCGTTTTTAAAGGACGCTAATGACCGCGCAGTTGTGTGCCCTTAATCACACATCATCATTTACACAAGTTCATTAGGTTTTCTACAAGTTATTCAAAATTTTCAGATTTAAAATTTCCAAATAAAAAATTATTCGAAATAATTTTTAAAGGATTTCCATCCTGCTTTCTCTGTTTTACTTAACATTGTTTCAAACTGGTGATCTATGCAAAGTTCTGTGATTTGAGATACAACATATAGGCCTGCTTTCACTTTTGCATAACTGAGCCTTGGGAATTTTTCACGAAAGTAAATGCAGAACCATTCACATCTAAAGCTTTTAAAAAATTATTCATAAGCCCCAATTTTATATGTAGTGCGGGTAGTAAAATTTGTCTTGCCTCTATCAATGGTTCAAGTGCAACGTTTTTGAATCCTGGTGTTAATGACTATCTTTTGGGCCAACTTTTGCTAACATAGGGGCTGTCTTGGGCACGGCTGTCCCATTCACACAGGAAACAACAGTACTTGGCGTAGCCAGCTTGCGGTCCTAATAAAATGGCAATTACCTTTAAATCGCTGCCTACTTCCCACTGGTACTTCTCTTAATCTACTCCCATCAAAATATTTTTATATTTATATACTATCCTCCACGGGAGATTAAGTCTCCGAGGCCTGAGACGCAGTGGGGTTGGCGAAATTTCCTACACCCTCCCTGGCCAGGTTTATGACACCCCATGTCAGTACAGTTCTTTCTGAGTATAGAAATATCGATTTTTGACAGCTCGTTATTGGCGTCCTCAAGATTTAATCATATTGCTGTAAATTCCTCGTGTTTAAATATGAGTTCAATCAATTTTGGAAAAAAAAAAAGACATCAAATCTGTGCTTTACCACCTGTTAACCACCACTGCACTAACACGACCGCCACATAACTATGAACAGAATCAACCGCTCTAGCTGACCGTGTTTACCTGCTTGAAAGTATTGGGGACAAGAGGGAGGGTAAATTCACACTTATAGTGCCTTCCTTCTCGGCCCTGTTCCAGGAGGTAGAGTTCCAAACCCGTATTCTCGTTACCGTATGCTAGCGCTCCGGGTTTTACTTCTCTTTGTGTATCTCTCTGATTGCCTGACTCAAACCTGCCAACTGACTTGATCCACATCCGCTGTATCGCAATATGATACACATCTAAGATTCGAATGCTGTGTCATTTTTTTCACTCTTTATAACAAAATGCTACATATATTAAATACGTTATGTTAATTCATATATTCTTATGATCGTGTAAGCTCCGCTTAAGCCAATTATTCGAGGTCCAAGGGAAGAACAGAAATGTAAATTTGTTGATTATGAGATGCTGACAGCTGCGGCTGCATTGATTGCTGTGCCTCACAGGGATATTAGCATCTGGATTGTTACAGATAGATATGCATGCTGATCGGCATTAGCGACTGTGTCATCGAATTGATTGTCAGGTGAGGTTGAGCTGTTGTGTGTTGACAGTAGAGATTAGAACAAGACAGCTTCACACCTGCCAAGTTCTTCATTTGATGGTCTCATAATTCACTCTATGTTTTTCAACTATCTATACAAGTTTATGAAAATTTTAATTATTTTTGAGAGAAATCATAATGGTGGCTGTCAGTATAATAATTTTTAATATTTGTTATCCAGAAAATAATACGGGAGCTTCAATGTGCGATAATGTCACATTGCTCATTGTGCAATCCAATGAAGTTGAAAACATAGCCGCTAGAAGTAGTAGTTCTATTAAATTTTGGCACTAACAAACATGGAACAGATCTAGAAGTGCTGCTAGCGAATAATTTTATTTGGACAACGATCAAAGCTTATAGATGAATGTGCCTCCAAAACTGTGCCAATTGGAATAATAAGTTGATTTCTTGAACGTTTAACTTCCAAAGAAAATATTAACCCGACAAGTTGAGATGGCGTTACAAATGTCATGAAATTAATGAGGAAGCTCTAAGGAAACGTTACACAAATTTTTGAAATAGCATGCTTCTGACGGCTTCGTTAGCCTCATTCATGAGCAAAATTTCTTCTATGTTCTATCATCCAGTAATAAAAACGATGGAATTATTTAATGGCATAGAAATGTGGAAGGACATTTAAAATGAGCAGTCAATAATCTCAAGCAGTAACTTACAGGGCTTGCAAAACCCTACAAGAACAGACATCTCTGATCTCTGAAATAGTGTACTCAAATTCAAACGTAAATAAAAATTACCTGTCATTTACTTTACCAGAAAATTTGTGCATAATGTATAAATAGAATTAATTATGAGTATTTCAAACCGTTCGCACTAAAGCTTACTTCTCTATGTTAATCGAGAAAGATAGTTACAGAAACTGTTTTGTTATATATTTTGTTGCACGTAGATACAATGGGAATAAGGAGTTATGTCATCCATAATAAGTGACGATCAGTTCTCCTAAGTTCTGAACGCTATACGATAGCATTAAAACTACATTCTCCTTGAATGACCAATAGGAAAAAAACCAAATATATTAGCAAAAGCTTTATATTTGAGATGAGCTTCAATATTTAAATATTTCGAACAATAGGTAACAATAACAATATCTCTGAAATGGTTAACTTTCTAAAGAATTGTTGCCATGGAGGTAGAGAATCTTACTGTATTTTTATATGTTAAGCAGCACATGTTCAAATAATAGAATTATGAATTACTCTTCAGTAATCTAATCCATCCTTTCTGTTCTACTATGTTGAGAGGTTGGCATCTCTTTAGCCTTTCGGGGCATTAGTAATCCTCATTAAATATTTTGACTTTGTGTGTTCGTGAAATTAAAAGTCCAATTGCACAAACTCAAAATGTTCTTTATTTCCACCGAATTACAGTTGGAATACTTGACGATTACACAGAATTACGTAATGCTTACAATTACAAATCGTCAGTTCGTCTGTCGCAGGTCCACCCTACACTCCAATTACATACAACTCCTCTGATGCACGTACACAGTCTTCCGGTCCATTCACTCACTCGGCGCTCCTCACGGCTGCTCGCCAAGAACTCAGCTGACTCGCCAACTACAGGCCTTATATAAGGAAGATCGCCGTTTCTGGAAGGTTCGCGGCGCGCACAATTATCCCGAGGTTACCAGACGTCTCGTGGGAGGGGAAAGAGATGGTACAGGGCTCGTGCCGCTCTCCTAATCATCCCTTTCAGTTAGTGACACGAGATGAATGGGTAGGCGTGGTCTAAATGCTTCCCGTCTGGCCCTACTGCCGGCCGGTTCTATCGCGAATTCCGACGTTCGGGTGACAATATGTTTTTACAATTCTGATTATAGACACGTACATATTTTACTTTATTTTTACACTGATTGATCAAGGGATTCTCACTCAGTTGATATAACCTTGGTTTCACGTTTTTACCTATATAAATTTCTCCTATTCTAAAGTCAGAAAACCAAAATGGTATAGCATTTTCATAAACTATTTATGTTCATTTATAAGTATTTGTATTTCCACAATTACAGTTCATTGTAAAACTTTATTGTTCACCAGCTGTCTCAATTAAATGACCTCTCAGACTCACAGAAAGTAAATAAAGAGTTGAAAATGAAGATAAATTAGTAGTTGAAATATATGAGTATTTAATATTTAAAGTGCGTCGTTGTCATCTTTAACCTCTTTATATGGGGTCTATAACATCCAGCAGTAGTCAACAATGAACAACATCTGTAGTAAAAGCATTCAGAGGGTGTATATTATATTATAGCAATCATATCATATATTTTATTACTTTTATATTTGATGGTAGGGAGAATCAGATAGGGTGACAATGGATAAGTGCACCTACAGTTTTAACCGTGGACTCTGAACGACATCGGGCTTTAGAAGCACTAAACATGACCTGGTAAGCGGTGAGGGCTTGGGTATGTACCCACTTAATATCGTCATCCCAGATCCAGGAATCAAACGATGATCCTCAGCATCAGAATTCGGCTTCCACTGAGATCGCGCGTGTTACTCATTTAAAATTGGTCAAATAGTGTAGATGTGTACACAAATAGTCGAAAATAGCAGCAGGCATCTTATGTTTAAGGTAGCTTGTACGAAAGTTGTGTAGTGCAAGTGTACAAACATAGCCATTAATGTAGGTCTGTTAACTAAGGTGGTTAAAATACAGTTAATGGTAGTTTTGAAAATTAAAAGTACAATAGTATCATAAAATAAGACTAAGGAAGACTGTAAATTAATGTTTATTAATCATTAGCTAAAACGTTAAAGTCAGATTGTATAAGAACGGCATACATATAAATTATACTCGTAAAACTTCAAACCTCATAAATCATCCCTAAAAAAACCGTGTTAAGCTTATTTCTGGATGAAACTAGTGAGACACCTTTAATATTATCAAGCAATAAATTCAATAGTTTAACTGCAAAAGTTTCACTTCTACTAACTGCTTTAAATTTTCTATGATATTTAAATTGATCACAAGAGTTAGAACCTAAATTATGAATAGTTAGATTATTTGGAATATGTTTATATATGTTTCTTCAATATAAAGCAAACAATCATAAGCCAGAGGTTTCCTCACCATCTTTTCCAACGCCCTTCTTTACGTTCTTTTTTTTAACATAAAAATAATATTGGCTCTAAGGAGATGACACCACCATCCAACAAATGACAACAGAATAGTGGAAAATACACCTTTAAAACGTAAATACATATGCAAATTACAAGCCTGTAAAACATACACAGTGAGAGTTGAAGAAAGGTATATTCACTTCAATATGGCTTTAGGGGTGTCAAATTTTTAAAATAAGAATTTACAGGAGTTTGGGTTGGCCGAAAGCTTAACTTTGTGAAGTTGTCATGGCCGATCCCCCGTGAAGCCATAATAAATACCTCTCGCTGTGAAGGCAAGAAAGGTATAAGCATGTCTAATGTGAAGCACACAAACATATTTCAAGATCTAGCACAAAACAAAGAAATCTAAATGATCATATATAATTTTTAGCATTATGGAATACGTTTGGTACTCCTGTAGCATTTTGGATGTCAGGTTTTGTCCATGCTTTGCAAATAATTTATCCATCTTTCTTAATATTGCTTTATTTTGTCATTTATAACATCAATATCTAAATTCTCTTTGATTTTTTGCAATTTTTGTCATCTATTGTTGTACACTCTTTAATCGTAACCCTTTTTTCTTTATGGTTCTACATCAGGAATTAAGTGTCTGAGGGATAGCTTTTGAGACCTGCAAGTTAGATGCCATAAACAGCATTAATTTGCACCTAAGTGTTTGGAAATAAGGGTAGTTGTAGGTCAACTCAGGTTTGCCAGATACTAAAACCAGGTGTGTCAGTCTTGTCAAAAATCATATAAAAAGTTCTTCTTGATAGAATGACCCTAGGGGAAATATCGTTTAAGTATGACATTTAAATATTTTAAGCGTGTTCCAGCGCCTCTAAGTGAAAACCATGTGATTTGATATAGGATTTAATGAATACTAAAACAAATGAAATCTTGGGATACCCTGCAGGGCCGTGGCCCTTTTGCTATCATAGCAACCCTTCAATACAATTGCAAATTTTACACGTGTTTGCCCATTTTAACAGTCATTGCTTTTCATTTCATTTTCTATCCTGCGCTAAAGCTTTCATATTTCCCAATTTTTTTCTATCTCTGTAAATTATTGTCACTCACTCTTAAATGAAAGCCATGTACGATATAAAGAACTGAAACTACTGAGATCTTTAAGGCACGTTTCTTAGATAAGGAGTTCTGAGATTTAAAACTTCCAATGAACTTCCCAAATTCTATTTTCCCATTATCATTTAATTTTACAAACATACACATTTATATTTTTGTAAAACTCCTTTCTTTGTTTACAGGATCTCGAAGCCTACAATTCTAACTAAATCAATATATCGAAATTATGGTTTGATTGCAATGCCCCGTTACACATTTTAATTACCTAGATGTTAGAAACAATAAGAAAATAAATGCAGAACAATGGCCGGTAAAGCACTTAGACTAGTTGAAGTTTCCTATTTTATTAGTAACGTTTGCTATTTTTTGAGTATGGAAGCAATGAGACCTCGTCGTAAGGGTAATAGTTACGTTGAGGAAGGAATTGGCAATGGAATAGTACGGTAAATTACCGCATCTCCTCAGGTAGAGAATTTGTCCTTACATCAGCAGTGGCTTGTCAGACTGAAGACGCTTGTTACACGGGTTGGATCTGCCACGCCTCCGTCGTAACAAACGTGGACCTAAACTCTTTAATTACCTCTGTCGCTAGGTTAGCCACAGAACTCCCTACATGTCGCGTCAGCAAGTCACTTTAACCACCATAACCATTCTACTTTACTGTGGTTACAGAAGGGGAAGTTCTGGACGCTGCTCCAAGACGTGGCAAGGGTTCATCTTGCTTGTACTAGCTACTGCATCAATTAGAACGATCGGGAGTGTGTGGAAAAAGTTTGTCTGTCTTTTCCACAGAATCAAGAGTCTAAATTTAACCCTTCTATTACTAAAACATTGGCTTAAATCCACAAGATGAAAATAAATTCACATGAAGCCACTCCCTACTTTTTAATAGATTGGATCTCTGTGGAATAAAGATGTAAACAGTAGGTCCATAAAATTAGAAAATAACAAGAAAAATATAAAAATATTCTACATAAACATAACCTGTTAAAAGTGCTAAATTGCCGATAAGATCATCTAGGCATTTTGTGATATTGAACTCTTGGATAAATTTGAAGCTCTGGTAGAACTATGCCACTAAAAAATTATAATGGTTAAGGAGAGGGTCGTCATGGGGATGCTATCTGAAACGTTAGAGACGAGCTTGCCCCTTTCAAATCAAAGGTGGTTGCCTCATCCATTCCGGAGGGTATACAACAGAGCTGGCAGTTTACTTTTGAAGGAAACCATAGGACTGCTACACTACTACCACTCTCCAGCTTGAACGTATGAATGTCAAGCCAAAATAGAAAAGTGTCCAATCAGTTTCTGAAGATGAGATTAGTGTTATCTGTTGAAATCTTGCCCAGAGCTCAACTAGCTGATAGCTCAGGAACATTCCTCTTAGTACATTCTTAGGCTTGCACGGCCGGCGTTAATCCAATAAAATGTGTTACCCGGACTGAACTTCTGAAGATGCCCGGCGGAGAGACGGGCGGAACGTCAAGTGCTATTTCAGCTAATCGACCACGACTAAAAAAGCCCGGATAACACTTTTTATTGGATTCCTCTTAGTATCGTCTATCGGAAACCTTTTATATATAATACGTATTGGTAAATAAGCATTTAATAATTGTTCGGTAAATTGCTGAGTACTCAATCCATTTCTATCTCTTTGAATGTATTGTCTATTACTTACTTTAGAATAGATCGAGAGGCTCACATTGGGTAGCCCTCGAGTTCAACTATCATAACTTGTTTCATGAATGAAGGACCAAGCGATGGTATTCAGCATATTTCGGTAATGGTGTGTTTTTAACGTTTCTCCCTATCTACGGTCGACATAGTGCTCCTTATGTTCCTGAACTGTCTTCCCTTAAGGCTTATGGGAATCTCTCGTGATTTCGGCCTTTTGCGACGGCTTGAGTCGAGTCGTATACATTCAATCTGGAAATGTAACAAATCCCATCCTCGTTCATTCACATCATCTCCCGGGGTACACTTATAAAAGTTCACATTAACCTTCTGCCCCTGTTTGAGAATCCCTTCGTGATATACACCTTTATCGTTACGTTTTAGTATAGGCTGGACTGCAGATCTTAATTAACACCTTTAGAGCTTACAAGAAATAAATACATATGGTACTTCATATAAAACATTATATGAGTATGAGTTATTTATAGGCCCGCAAAATCACACAAGACCTCAATGAGTTTCGCGTTCAAGTATCGATTGATATTATCGTCATCACTAACCATATTTTAGCTACACTTGAAAAATTAGATCAGAATTGAGCATTCAGCGCCATGAATTATGGAACTTTCTTTTTTTCATTTGTTCCATTTATACCCCGCCTTTAAATGCAATGGTCATATCGGCGGCCGTTCTCCTTTGGAACATATCGAAGATGCTAACTCGTGTTCGTTGGGTTTTAATCATTAGATCACGCACAGATACGTACTCTCATTGATACTTCCAGACTCTGGGAAAGATGCGAAATTATCTTGGAGAAAAATCCCCATCCCGACCCGGAACTTCTCGGGCAGGCAAGAGCTCTACCGACTGAACTACAGGACCAGCCCTTATGGAACTTGTTTCATTTGTCAATTCTTCCAGTTAACCGTGTCTTCCAACGCACTTCCACCTTTTCTCTGATGTTTCATGTATCTACGGAGAGGTTTGATGTGATTTTTGTTATTTCTAGCTGCATACACTATTATAAATGTGCTAAAATTACTTTTAGATTCCATGGACAGAAATATAATCACTTTCCCACTAACCTACGTAACTTTAGTGAGTTTTGAGGTTTTAAACGACTAAGGTCGACAAGAAATCCCATATATAGATATATTGGCGTTTCCAAAATATTTATATAAATGGTCTGATATATTTAAACTTTAGCACAACAGTTAACAGTGTAGCCAAGAAATGAGTATGAAATTACCTGCCGTTTGATATTAACTGCCGTAAGACATCGTTTACAACAGTTTAAAGCAGAAAACCACGCATTTTATGACAAGTTTATGTTGCCATAACGATTTTGATAGACTTGTTCCTCATTTATGGCAATTTGCTGTTGTGAGACAATCTTTCTGACGTAATAAAAGCGAAATAGACACTTCAGCTTGCATTACTATCAGTCTTCCTTCTACAAAATACCAAGGAAGCATACACATTGTGTTTGTATTATATTACTAATATGCACATCCTTATACACAGTTAAGGTCTTTGTTTCTAAAAAGCTTCCGAAAAAAAAATACATAATCTTAGTTTATATCCATAGAGAATTTTTAGTTACTGGACCTTCAGCTTTGCTGTGATACCATATTTTTTGGATAATTGTAAGTAATTGTTTCGAATAAAAGTAATTACCATTTCTCTAGAATGAGAAACGTAAGCTTTTGTATTTGGATATATTTTATATTTAACAATGAAACATGCAATAACTGCCATAATTTTAATTTTTAGGTAATTTTTAAAGAACAAAGAATAATGAATACACTAAAACCTGTCTTCAGCGGAATTGAGAAGAACTCTCGAAAATTTCCATTAAAGAGAGATGTCCGTTTAACGAAAGGGTCTTTCCATTTCCCTTGACATAAAACCACATAGGAAATCAGTCAAACTTTCCTTGGACAATTTTCCTCCCGAAGATCTCTCATCATTTAAACATAATGACCTATTTGGTAAGGCTTGAAAGAATAATCCCGCCTCGTCGTCGTATGCTATGTTTTCAGGTTTGTATCCCACGATTATTAAAGATAATTTAGCAGTTCAATTAACGATGGTTTTAGTGTTAACGTCATTTGATCCTCTACAAAATTCCTTAACATGTATCTGATGTCCTTTGCGGAAACTGTCAAACCATCCATTAGATTCTTTGAGTTCAGTCTTTCAGCTATTTTTTTTTTTCACATTTTTGTATGATAGGCCAAATACGTGACGATCTTTTCCCTTAAATCCAACGAACACTCCCACACTATTTCATTAATGTCCTGGTTCTCTCTTTATTTTCCCATTAGGACAATTTTTCCACTGCTTCAGAATTTCCGTTTTCTTCTTTAGAATCACGTAAACTCGAGTTTTGCTTACTTTGAATACCTTCGTGATCTGCTTTGCACTCAATTTATCAATTTCACAAGCATAAATTACACTCTTGTTTTCGAAGCCTTACCATGATTTAAACAACTTTGTTTAAATTTAGAGGTGTACTACTATGCGGTCTGTTATGGAGTGTAGAATACTGTGACTGGTTTCTAAGGATTCCTACTGACCATAGCGCATCCCCTCCTAGATGGGAGAGGTAGCAGCAGTATGTTCATGTTCGAGCTGAACATCACTTATTGTCGTGTTGCTGGAACGGTTACCATGGACTTGTCTTTGTTAACAGAAACCTCACAGACAACGCACTGATTATTCATGTAAGATTGAGAGGGGTACTGACGCGCCTCCCGTTCCTGTGCTAAGTACCAATGAACGCATCACTTCAACCGATGGAATTCGCAGGCATCACAGCTAGATATTCACTCCACGTGGAGTAATCAGTGCGTTATCTGAGAGGTATCTATTTATTGCCAAAGATAAATCCATGGTAACCGTGACTATACTTAGAGCAGACACTCCACATTTTCACCGCCGGCCTGGAAATTTTCTAAACTGTGCATATCGAAACTGAAAATTTCTCGTCAAAATTCGAAAATTGATTTCCGTTGTCCGCGTAAAACAGTTTCTGTTTGGCAAAGGGAATTTGGCATATTTTTTACCTATAAATTCATGGAGCCATAAAATATTTCCATTTAAGACAGATTTCCGCTGGAATACAGGTTTTACTGTATTAATAAATGTAAATTAATGTTGAAAACTTAACACTGTGATCCTCATTGTAACTATTGTATTGTGCAGCGTCCTAAGGAATTGAGCGGTGACATTCTTTTTCTCAGGGTAGAAGCTTGCAGGAAGTGAAATTAATTTGGATATCATATAATTACGGGTTCTTCTGTTTTAATTAAATCTTCTAATGTTTGCACATTTTAAATTGATTTATTTACTCACAGATTAAGTATAACATTTTGTAATAAACCATTTATGCTTTTGACCCGTTACTTGAAATAAGAATATTGTAAATTTGAGGGTTCGTAGAATTAAATGGCCGAGTTGCAGAAATTAAAAATCTCCTTTATTTTCGTAGAAATACTCTTATAGATTACAGCAGCATTACGTTACATACCCCATCAGACTACCAAGGTCAATGACAACAAACCGTGACACCTGATTACATTAGCTCTCGTTACAACACTCTTTGTACAACTACTGTTTACTCACTCTTGTTTACAACAACTGTTTCACAACTACAACAACTGTCCTGCTAGCGTGTCACACTCCCTTTTATATCTCCATTCATGATTACCAGGCTGTTCTGTCAATTACTAGAAGATTCTGGAAAACAAGACATCTAATTACATAATTCGAACATTCTATCACCTTCGAGAAACGTAACCTAATCTACGCAGGCGAGGCCTTTGCCTCAGTTATCTTGCTTGCTGGCGTTATCTCTTTACACAAGTTCGTTATCTACGTGAAACCTATCCATCTATTATCTATTTGCGCCGAAACTTCAATGCCCGTTACCGCGACAGTATAATGATACAGATATATCTAAAAATGTTACAGAACTGAGGCTACAAATTTTCAGAAGCTACAGCAAATGCTCCGTAAGCACTTGATATCTTACGCTACAAATAGTCTTCTAAAGAAGGCTTAACAAACCTGCAAGGCACTAATAAGACTTCTCTGAACTTCTCTCAGATAATCGTGACCATGGTATTTTCTAGCATGCCATGTGTACCTAACATTAGTTGAAGGAAATGCGAAATAAATACTGAAAGATTGACGCATTTATTTGCGAATATTAAATCCCAAGTTTTAGATGCATAATTTTTGCGTCAGTTAGTACTTACGTTAATGGTACTTTCTAATTTCATCGCTGCTTCTTCCATTGAACCTCCTACAGAGAGAGGAGCTATCGGTAGCAAAGATAACTAGGCTAACTCCTGCACTTAGTCGAATTTAGAAGTGCTCTCTCTATCTCTTCAGTAACTCTTTGATGTATCGAAATTAATTGTATTTATCTTCACTGTTTATTCGGAAATACTGATCTTATGATTTCACTTCAAACTGTAGGGCTTTGAAAAGGCTAGATAGTGAACTTGAAAAATTAAACGCCATGGCAGGTATCTGAACCACGGATCTCGCCACAAGCAGTGTACCTCGAATACGAGAGCCCCTAGTGGTTTACCGGGATAATATATAAGAGTCAATTGGAGAATATGTCAGCACGGCACATTGGCCACGGTAGCTTAATGGGTAAGGGCGACTGGACGGAAACCAGGAGATCCGATTAGCATTCTTTGTAAATGGACAACTTTACAAATATTGTATGTTCTGTTGAAATTAGAAGATCGTTGATGGAAATTAATCATTTCTTCACACTAGCCATATTATATATTACACATTATACGAGGTTGGGTCAAAAATTAATACCTCCTTTTTTTCCCTTAAATAACTAAGTTATGTGAAAACCTTGAATTATGGCACAATTCCTCAAACATTCTTCTCCAATCCCCTGCAGTAGTAACTTCCAAAGTCAATAGGTGGCAGCACTGCATCCTCTTGCAAAATGGCTGACATCGACATTCCTATTAGACAGCGTTCTGTGATTGGACTTTTGACTGCGGAAGGTGAAACGCCAATTCGCATACACGAAAGGCTAAAAAATGTGTATGGTGATGCAACGGAGGATGTCAGCACTGTTAGACGATGTGTTCTTCGCTGTAAGGAAGCTGAAGGGCAAACATCATTGGCAGATGAAAAGTGAAGCGGCAGGCCGGTGACTGCAGTGACTCCATGCAACATTCAGCGAGTCGATGACATCATTCGTGGTGATCGCCGGCTAACAATAGGTTAATTGTGTCGCATTACCTCCCTCAGTAAAGACAGTGTGATGAAGATTATTCAACAACTGGGTTACTCAAAAGTTGTTCACGTTGGGTACCAAGAATGTTAACCGCCCAAAACAAAGAAACAAGGAAAACAGTAGCCTCCGAACTTTTGCAGCGCTTCAATTTGGAGGAAGAGAAGTTTCTGGAAAAAATTGTTACTGCAGACGAAACGTAGGTTCATTTTTTTGAACCTGAATCAAAGAGGATGACAATGGAATGGCATCACACAGCGTCACTGAAGAAAAAAGAACTCAAAACTTAGCGGTCGGCAGGGAAAGTTATGGCGACAGTGTTTTGGGATGCAGGGGGTGAGCTTATGATTGACTTTTTTGGAGCAGGGATGCAGAATAAATTCTGTCCAATACGTCAGAACTCTCTAAAAGCTGAAAGCACGTTTTCGCCGAGTTCGCCCAACAAAAACTATGCAGATGTTCATTTTTTGACAATGCAAGACCACACACCAGCCTTTACACTGCAGAAATTGAGAAATTGTGATGGCAAGTCTTACCTCACACCCCATACAGGCTTGACCTAGCACCATCAGACTTCCATCTTCCAAACAGATGAGGAGGCTGTGAAAACGTCCGTGCGTCAATGGCTTAGGAAGCAAGACCGTGTGTTTTACCACACTGAAATACATGCCCTAGTTACAAAGTGGACCAAAACTGTGGAAAAGGACGAAGATTATATGGAATAGTGACAAATTAATCGTCCACGTTGTAGTTTTCAAGCTATGTAAATTGGAGCTTATGCAACTGCGAGAGCAGCTGAGGAACATCTAGAACCCAGCTTCAAGATCATCAGAGGTGAGCATCAAATCATCATATTGTCACACCCTACATTAGAATAGATTTAAATATTTATTAGCTTTGGGGGAACCCGTAGCGGTAGAGCTAAACCATCTTAACAAACACTAGTTACACACCACGCGGTAGGGTGGACATGTTATTTTACTGATAATTAGCTTACCTGCATGGTGGTGAAAGGTGGAAGGCCCAGCGAAGGAAAACTCACAAGTGCATTTTAAAGGAGGTTTAATAATTTCAGACAACTTACATTCAATGAGGTTTGTGTCCCGGAGGGTTGCTACAAACACGTCCTCTCTCTCTGGTGGCGGCCGGTCGTCTGGGGGAAGAGGATATGCCAACCCCTCCCCAGCGCAGCCAACGAACGAAGTTCAGCCTAGTGGCCCCAGGCCTGACAACCCATACAGGGTTGCCACACCTCCCCCCGGACCACAAGCTGTTGACCCAGGGTCAGCAGAACAATTAATTACAAATGAAAAGAAACTCGCTCGAGTGATGGAACAAAAACAAAAAAATTAGCATACAAACATCACAAACAGTATTACACACATAAATATTGTCTCTTGACGTTACACATTCGTTTCTTTACTCCAGTGTCTGTATATAACTTTAATTAAAAAGCCCTAAAAGAAAAATAAATGAAGTTCAGCACTTTTCACCACTACTGCACCAAGCAAAAAAAAAAAATAAGTTTCACAACCTGCCTGGACAGTACATTCCATTCCCACTGGTCTCACAAATGTAAAAAAAACTTGAAGCTTGCACTGCAGTCACTGATGAATAAAGACCACTGAATTGAGCACAATTGTACTTGCTCTACACTGAATAACAATGTGGGGCATTAATAGTTCTTCTGCCCCAACACAGGTACGAAGTGACAGCACTAATAGCTGCCAAAGCTCTGACGAACAGTGGTCATAAAGGGCGGACCAGAGCCCGATGACACAAGGCAGTGTGGCAGGTTTAGCACTCCCATGGTGCAAACAGTTCGGTAGGAACAGTGTGGTGCAGCAGGAACGCAGATAAATAGGGCTGACTTGATACGTATCATCATACTACAACATTATTTCCAAAAATATAAGTGTACGTCAATTACAGAAGACACAACTACATCATTAAAAACAAACTTCACTTCTGAACAATAATAAATAATAATAATAATAATAATAATAATAATAATAATAAAAAATTAGGTACACCTCATCTGGGTAGCAAGATACATGATAAAACTAAGATAATTTCCATCACTCGGCAATATATAGAGCTTACAAATTTTGACAAGATAAATCAAATAATCTTCACAAAATAATCTTCACAAAAGAATACATAAAACGTAGGAATGTCACAATCAAGACTTTACAAAAACCCCTTAGGGTAGAAATAATACAATACACACAGCACAAAATAATTTGACCTTCCAAAACATTGAATAAAAATATTACAAATTTTCAAAATACCAAAACTTACAATTAGAGGGGTACCCCAAAATATTACACGTGGCCATAAACTTTTTAACAAAAACTGACGTGTACACTTAAACAAAAATGAGCTCAGTTTTTCTCTTTGTTTTACCATTATAATTTCAATCATATTTATTATGTGTGCGCACTACTTAATATCATCAGTACTACTACCTTTCAAATCAACAAAACTACTTACAATCTACTAACATCAACATTTTGCATGCCAACAAAACTACTGTCACATTACTACACCAAAAAAAAAAAAAAAAAAAAAAAAAAATCGTTCTACAACACAATACATAGAACAAAACTGAAAGAAAAAATTAAGTTCTGGGGCCTCAAAATTTCACATCCTAGATACACAAAAGAGAAAATATAGTATCATGTCTTAGCCTATTCTAAAAACTTTTGTATACATTGAAGGGTACTTTTGCTTTTCAACATAAAACTTAGAATTCAATAAACCATTAAAGCATACTGGTAATCACACAACTCCAAAATATATATCACTCTTAATCCAAAACAATTTTATCAAAATGTTCAAACTATTAGCATCCTGCAATAAAGAGACAAAGTAAACATCTGTACCAGTAAAGTGCTATCTCACAAATACCTGGTAACTATGGCGAGGATGACAAACAGAACATCCCCCAGGTCTCAGCTTCATAACAGTCATTCACAAACCTCTCTGTGATTCAGGTTTTCCTCATCATCTTAGCATGCACATTTCAGCACCAATGCTAAACAAAACTCAAAAATACACTTAATTACTTGCATCGATAAGCACATTTCAGCCACTTTATCGAGCCTAAAACACTGGATTAACGGGCACATTACAGCAACCCGTTAACCAGATAAACTTTACCTCTACATCTTTCACATAATCACACATAATTTCATTCATCCTTCTTATCGAGGTAGCACAGCACTATTCCAGAATGTAAACTTAAAATTAATAAACAAAATTTCAATTTTCTAATCATTGCAAAATTTATCATAAAATGAGGTTATTCAACTCAAAACAGTTATTAGGGAACATATACTTTTAATATCAATTAATTGTGACTTTCAATAATAACAATTGTATGTTCAACTTTTGACATCTAATTCATCAAACATCTATCCAAGTATTGCCATTTGCCAATAATATATATCATATTCCAAAACAAAATAGCTTAGCACACTATACACTAAATCTCAAAATTCACACTCAGAAATCAAGGGACAATATACTTTACATACAACCTTTTTACATTTGATGTGACACAAAAGAAAAGCAAAATGCATTTACAGTCTATATGGTCCCACAGGATCAAAATATGGGAATATCCTAGAAACATGTACTGATTGTTCCTTAACTCTAGGAGCATTTGGTCGACGAACCACATAAGTAACAGGAGTAATTTGTCGAACAATTTCAAAAGGCCCAAAATATCTATGAAGCAATTTGGTACATTTTCCCTTTTTCCTAATTGGAGTAAAAATCTTAACAAGCTGACCTACTGCAAAATGAGTATCTCTATGCTTAGCATCATATCTTTCTTCCTGTTTAATCTGTTGCTGATTAATATTATGGATTGCTACTTCACGAGCTTTCTGAATCTCTTCCAAAGTGTGCCGAACAAATAAATCATTTGAAGTGGCCTGAAGTTGCACCTGATTTGGTAAGGAAGGTTCGCGACCATATATAAAATAGAATGGTGAAAATTTTGTAGTTTCCTGAACAGAAGAATTGTATGAAAAAATCACATATGGTAAAACATTAGACCAATTGCGCTGATTTGAATCCACAAAATGACTAAGACAATTTAGTAAAGTCTGGTTAAATCGTTCAGTAAGGCCGTTGCATGCAGGGTGGTATGAACTAGTAAAATGAGGGGAAACTGACAAAGCTTTCAAGAGTTCCTGGGTTACTTCACTCAGAAAGACACTACCACGATCAGACAGTAACATGGCAGGGGCCCCATGCCTGCAAATAATCTGATGTAAGATGAACTTAGTAACCTGGGGAATGGTAGCCAAAGAGAGAGGGGTAGCTTCAACCCACCTAGAAGCATATTCTGTAGCAACTATGATATACTTATGACCCGACGTAGAACGAGGCAAAGGGCCTAACAAATCTATTCCCCAACGTTCTCCAATAAAGTTAACTGGAATAGGCTGCAAAAGACCAGCAGGTTTTTGATTCTTAGGTGCCTTCCTAGACTGACAACTTGGACAAGTTTTCACAAAATGCTCAATATCTTTTTTCATACCTATCCAGTAGTATCTTGAATTAATCTTACTAAAAGTTTTAGACAAACCTAAATGACCAGATAGTGGATCATCATGACATGAGGACAAAATTTCATGCTTTAACACCTCAGGAATGACTAGTAAATGCAAGGGACCAGTAGAACCCGAATTTTTCCTGTACAAGACATCACTTTTCAAAATATAGGTAGAAGCTTGACGTTGAACCTTAGCAGGAGCAGATTCAGGATCCTTAAGGGCATTAATAATTGGAGTCAGAACTGGGTCATCATTTTGTTTCTGAGCAACCTCAACTGGTGATAGCAAACAGGTAATTAGCTCATCAAGTTGTTCAATTTGATGCTCTTCAGGCTGTAACACAGGGAACCTTGACAAAACATCTGCGTCATTATGTTTCTTACCAGATTTATAACATATATCATAATCAAATTCCTGTAACTTTAGACTCCATCGAGCCAACCGGCCTGTCAAATCCTTTAAATTGTTCAGATAACAAAGGGAGTGATGGTCTGAAATAACATGCACTTTATAGCCATACACAAAAGTCCTGAAATGTGTTAAACCAAAAACGATTGCCAAAAGCTCTAACTCTGGTACACTGTAATTTCTTTCACATTTTGACAAAGTTCTAGAAGCATATGCAATAGGTCTAAGATTATCATTTACTTTCTGTAGTAAAACACATCCTATTCCTAGACCACTAGCATCAGTGTGTAATTCTGTATAGGCTCCAGGATTATAATGAGCCAACACAGGGGCAGAAACAAGAGAGTTCTTTAACTGCTGGAATGCTGTTTGCTGATCCGGGCCCCAAATAAAACTTTGACTTTTCTTGGTCAGCTGAATCAATGGATGGGCAATGTAAGAGTAATTCTTAATAAATTTCCTGTAGAAATTGAACAAACCCAAAACTTTTCTCACGTCTCTAACATTCTTTGGGCGTGGTAGTTCTTTGATCACTGTAACTTTCTCAGAATCTGGGGAAATTCCATCTTTAGATACTTCAAAACCCAATAACTTTATCTTTTCCATAGCAAAGAAACATTTCCCAGGTTTCAGTTTAAAATTATGCATTTCCAAACGTTGAAAAACAGCTTCTAAGTTTTCTAATAATTCTTCAAAAGTTTTGGCAAAAACAACAATATCGTCCAAATATGCTAAAGCTTTCTTAAATTTCAAGTCTTCTAACAATTTCTCAGCAACAAAACTGAAAAATCTTGGTGCATTAGCAAGCCCAAAAGACAAACGTTCAAATTCATACTGCCCTTCATGAGTAACAAATGAGGTATACTTTTTACTATTCTCCTCTAAAGGAATTTGAAAGTATGCTGACAACAAATCTAAGGAAGCAAACCATTTAGCTTCTCCAAGGTAACTAAGGAGGTCATCAATAAGAGGCAAGGGAAAGGCTGAGTTTACTGTAACCTTATTCAGTTGACGATAATCTACACAAAACCGCATAGAGCCATCTTTTTTCTTTACCAACACAACAGGTGATGACCAAGGTGACTGAGAATCTCTAATAATACCAGCATTTTTCATTTCCTCTACTTGTTGGGAAATAATCTCTTTCTGCTTATGAGCTACCCTATAGGGTCGTTGCTTAATAGGTTTTTCATCCTTTACCTCTATTTTAAATTCAGCTACATTAGTTGAGCCTAAATCTTGCAATGAAGTGGCAAAAACATGTTCATATTTTAACAACAGATTATGAAGATCTGACTTTTGAGCTTCAGTTAAGTTGGTATTAACATTAAATTCAAACTTTGGAGCGTTCAGTGGAGTAACATCCTTAGGTGAAACTGAGTTACTTTGAACAAATGCAACTTCATGAGCATTAGCTAATACAGTTTTAGCAAAAAGTGTTTGAGGAACAGCTGAATTATTATGTACTGGTATCACAAAGTCCTTTGAAGATTTGCAAACTACAGGTGGAATAGAAATATTCTTCTTATGCATAATACTGGTAGAAGGCTCGAACATAACCTCATTTGTAATATCAGCTGAAGGCTGCACTGCCACAAAACAAGTAGTAAGCGGTGGCAATTTAACATCTTTTACAACAGAAACTTTATTAACTATCTGTACCTCATCGTTCAATGGAATCACAGCAATATCTGTAAAGGGACCACCACATGTTGTTTCGAAAGGAATGTGTACCATTTCTCCCTCATGAGTTTGAATCTTAACTTCTGCACAAGAATAATCAATGGTAACTTTATGTGAAGTTAGAAAGTCATTACCCAAAATGAGATTATGTGCCAAGTCTTTTACCACTAACACATCTTCCTGAAAAACAAAGTCATTAATTTTAAATTTCAAATTTGTTTGATAAGGCGCATCTAATAACTTGTTACCAGCTGTTTTAAGCAAAATCTCGACAGGTTTCATTTTAGAAATGTCATTGATATGAGCTGCATTCACAATGCTAACTGCACTTCCTGTATCCAACAAAATTGGAAGTTTTGACTCCCCAATGGACCCCAAAATTTGCAAAATTTGACCTGGAAGAGAAACAACATTAGACACAGGTGAACTTACTTTGGGTACCTCTAGGTTATGTCGTTGGAGGCTGGGCCTCTCGAGTTTTTTGAACCAGATGGTGAAGTCCAGCAATTACGTGCCATATGACCACGCTTGTTGCAATTGTAACACACAATAGGTGCCTGCTGTCTCCTTTCATGATATCTTGGAGGCTTAAGTGGGGGTGGCTGCACAGTAGATGCAGCAGCAGTGAATTGAGACTGAAGTTGTTGCATTTGGGTAGCAAGTTTAGTGACCTGTTCACTCAATGTGGAAACAACATTAATAACTGGTTCAGAGTGATTTACACTTTCAAACCGTGATAAAACAGGTGCAGATGACACAGGTGGAGAAGTGTAAGTTGATGTTTGTGCTTGTACTAAATGTTGTCTATGTTGCACATAAAAATTAGCTTTATCAACGCTTTTAATAATTTGTAAAACCTCCTCAACTGTTTGTAGATTTAATGGGAGCAAAGCTTGTACATACTGAGGTTTCAATCCTTTCAATAAGTTTTTTACCTGCTCCATTTGTGTCATTGCAGCGTTAACTTGGTCACACAAGGATAATACATCATAAATGTAATCTAATACAGGTTCATTTTCTAATTGTACCCTCTGCCTAAGTTTAATTTCCAACAATTCATCTTGATTGGACATTTGAAAAGCTGCCAAAAACTGTTGAGTTAGAAAATGCCAATCATGCTCAGGGTGTCTATGGCAAAACGTTCGGTACCAAAGTACTGCTGTGTCTCGCAAGTAACATGGGTAAAACTTCAACTTTTGTACATCTGACCAACCATTTGCTGTAGAAACTAAGTTAAATTTTCTCAAAAATTCTGAAGGAGATATCAGTGCTATCCTGTCAAAACAGGGTGGATCAATAAAAGGCCGAGAAACTTGCATTGTCTGAGTCTGATTAACATTAGGTGCCATGGATACTTCTAAATTACTAGGTACATGTGCACTTTGATTAGCTAAAGCAGAAGTCGAAGCTATTACATCATGTGAATCCATTGTAACTGGCACATTGGATGATTGCCGCGTTTTCTTAGGCATTTTGACTTACTTTTAAGTAACACTGGACACCAGAATAAAATAAGCAGAATTACCAACTGGAATGAACACAAAAATGAAGTGCATCCTTCACAAAAACACCAAAAAAAAAAAGAAACTATTTACTTTGAATTTTACTGCTAAAATTCACATAGCGTCCCTTGAAAATTAACACGTGATCACGTGGTCGACCAAAATTTAAGTTCACATCCCAAAATACTCAAAATTTAGAAAAACAAATCTCCGCAAATTTAAACTATAAACTCTGTATTAATAAATAAACCTCACATTAAGCCTGAAAAGAAAACTACTTAAAAACAAATTATGCCACCACGTGGTGTCCATTCTTCAACGCAAATAATCAATTTCCATGTAGTTATAAAAAAAAAAAATAGCACAATATTATGAAATAAGTTTACTATTAAAGAAATCAAATAAAAAACAGACCAAAAGTTAAAGGATTACGACACGATGACCAGATTAGAATTTCTAACTAATTGAACACCACGCGGTCGGCCATGTTTCCTCCATCTTTCACCAGCGTATACATTCAAATTTTTTCATCAAAACCGGAATAAAGCAAGGAAAAAAAAATTTTGAGATCTTACCCGCGTCTCCACCAATATGTCACACCCTACATTAGAATAGATTTAAATATTTATTAGCTTTGGGGGAACCCGTAGCGGTAGAGCTAAACCATCTTAACAAACACTAGTTACACACCACGCGGTAGGGTGGACATGTTATTTTACTGATAATTAGCTTACCTGTATGGTGGTGGAAGGTGGAAGGCCCAGCGAAGGAAAACTCACAAGTGCATTTTAAAGGAGGTTTAATAATTTCAGACAACTTACATTCAATGAGGTTTGTGTCCCGGAGGGTTGCTACAAACACGTCCTCTCTCTCTGGTGGCGGCCGGTCGTCTGGGGGAAGAGGATATGCCAACCCCTCCCCAGCGCAGCCAACGAACGAAGTTCAGCCTAGTGGCCCCAGGCCTGACAACCCATACAGGGTTGCCACAATATCATCATCAGGCTTCCTCTTCTCACCCATATGTAAACGAACTTTTGCAAATCTCTAGAAAAGCAATGCATTGAGCTATAAACTTATTTTCACAATTCCTTCTTTCAGCCCTTCCCTGTACTCAAAATACCATTTGCACCACGTTTATAATTATAAATTTAATTTTCGGATTAACATTAACAATTATCTATCTAAGTTTTACTATTAAATTTATTTTTAAAATAATAAATATCTCAGTTTAAGTTATTTTCCATAATCAACATTGAAAACTTTGGAATATGTCATAACATGTATGGACAAAAACGTTTATTCTGCTAATAAACATTAGGAAAGGTATATGTATAAATGTTTATTTAATGTTGAAAAATAGGTGTAAATAAAATTTAATTTGACGATATTATAAACAATGCGCACCAAGGAACATTGGTAATTCCCAAATCAAAAGTTGCTTATAAATAAAAGCTCTTAACAGGCACTTTAAATACGTATTTAAAAAGCTGTGTACGTTTTATGTTCTGTGTAGATGGTAAAAGAACATCAGCAGAGTGAGAAGAAAACTCCAGTTTTTAATTCTCAGAGACGCATTGCTTTATGTGTTCCACGTACAAGGTTTATTCTTGATAGCTCTGACAATTAATGACTTCGAAAGCAACTTATTTGTCTATACATGCGAGTAGATACTCTCTGACCTGCATTTATGCAATTCTTTGAAACTCTTCTTAAGAATATTCGGTTAAACCTATCACTTGACGATGGGAACGAGAACAGGCTCTGAAAATAAGGGCTGAAATTTATCGTGATTTGTTTTCCAATATCGCCTGCCAATTAAAACTGGGCGTGTATTCTGTTAGGCAATGTTTCCTATTTTTTAATTTTCAACTTTATTTTTAAAATCATTAATTAGTTTGCACGCCTGTGAACGTTTTACGTGGTATTCAAAGCCTTCAGTGTCAATTTCCATGCAAATCCAAGGGGATCAAGAGGCGTATTGATTGAAGGAGGGGGAATAGATGGCAAAGTGGAGGATTTGCCTTGTCCGCGCTGATTGGATTATTTAATGTCATCGTCCGTCGTGTTATAACCACAAAGTATGTGCACCACATTCATTAAGTGCATGGAAAGTAAGCCCCTCCGCACATTAGGGTAGGTATTTAGAGACGTCATAGCCCGCATTATTGTCCCTTTCAACTCCAAAACGAAGTTCTTAATAACTCAGTCATTGCTGATATCGCTAATGTAGTTTGTGTGCTTTCCCAGTATTGGATCGGAGGCTTATTGCGCCTATTCTACAACACCAGGGAAGTTCAAGTGAGTTTGCAATATTCCTGATTTGAATGTGGTGCTGCCAATAATGCCGCTCGACTTTTACTTTCCTTAGTATTGTCAAAAGATGTGAAGTCTGCAGAATTATTTGTTTTAAGGTTCCTTAAGTAAACAATTACAATTACCCTGTATGTACGCCAGTGTGTGTGTGCGTGTGTGTTTTGTGCGCCAGATAACTCAAAAAGTAAATTTTAAATAGTGTGAATTTGTAGGTTCGTAGAATTAAAAGCCTTCTTTGATGAAATTTAAAATGCTTTTCGTTTTTATTAGAAAGACACCTTATACACCCCTCACAGGCTCTAAAAATTACGCCTCATACACAGACACAGTCTCTCGTTGCTTCACCACAGGCAAACAAAGGAAAGAAATCACTTGCGGTACACTTCAAATCACTACACAGCTGCACACACACAATTAACAGTTCTCAACCAGCAACTGACTGTTCTCACACCTTGCCGCTTATTTATACCTCCACTCATTGTTCTAGAACTCAGTGGATCGCTGGATAACAATCACGCTGCAGCGGAAAATTTCAGACTATCTCTCTCTTTCTCGGCAAGCATTCAGCACTCACACTCCTCACTATCTGTCTCTTTCTTTTCTGCCCGCGCGTAGCTCTCTGTCTCTTTTTCCAACGCTCCCGGCTCTGGCTTGTCGCGGCTCCAACACAAAAAATGCGATCGGTGACAATAGATACCAGATTTGAGATTTATATTCATCATCTTTTGAACCTGCGCCTCAAAAACAGTAAAACTTTGTTAATCCGAACTCCCTTAAACCAGACTTCGCTTAATCCAGACTAACATCCTTAAAAGAAATCTTCGATTTGCTAACTTAAATTACAGTACTGGACTAAGACACACTTAAGGAAACTGTCCATTTTATTTTTGCATAGGGTGTACAGTAGCAATACCTTAAGAATACCAGGAATATATTGGTGAAATGGTACACTAGGCTACACTCCTTCCTGCCTCCTTCCCACACCCTTGCTATTCCTGCGATAAGACTTGCAACTCTTGTCATAAGGGCTAATTTAACACTTACCTTTATCTGTTATTAAGCTAAAGAAACAAGTCGAGTGCATAATGTGATTTAGTAAACCTAAAATGTCATTCTTGAAAAAGAAGGTGCAGCTTACAAGTGCACGAAAAATTTCATGCAAGTGGAATTGCGGTGAGAGAAGTTGGAATTCAAGCAGCTACTCTTGCGAAACAACTTGGAATCGAACCATTTTTTTATTTAGGTCCTCCAACGTTAAGTCATATCGGACGATGAATGGAATGGATGAAATGATGCTCATATGAGTCCAGGGTCCATGGAGCTTAGAGTTACCTGACATCGTCTTCTGCAAGCGTCATAACATAGTGAAGAAACATAACAAAAAATGGCGACAAAGAAATTGTGAAAAGTGTAAGCAATGAAAGAGGCACTAGTAGCAAATGAAATTAAGTGAAATTAAGGAAGACTTAACAGCATTTGAATTGGTAATGGACTTTGTCGAGAATACTGACAACAAGCAGATTTCCGCATACTACTATCAAATGAGGAGTTTTCCTGATGTCATTGTGAAAGAGATGTGTGTGATATACCACAAAATAAAATTCATAGTCTCTTCAAAGCCTGGATATAAAGAGTGTAATTAAAAGCCGGTGGGCCTATTGTATATCACGTTATAATAAAATTATACAGTGTATACCCTTAATTTCATTCACAATTTTTCTCAATTGGTCTGGATTAACGAGATTTTACTGTAGTTATTATGAGACAATACCTCGATCTTGTCCAACACTTTACATGGAACTTCTAACACTTCCAGTTTGAAGACGTCCATGCCTCCGGTCTCAGTGATAGGATCTACTTACACATGGATCCTGATTGGGTAGTCCCGACAGATGCCAGGGTAAAATTCTCCTAAATCCACCGTTTCTTGGCCCTAAAAGCCTTAAATAGGTTACAATTAAGGAATTATGGCTGCAGAAAAGTCATAGTATAAGGCGAACCCCGCCCTCCAACGAGCATTCGTCTTCCGACCTGTAGAAACTACGGAGACGTCATGGGCCGCCGTGGGTTAAATTCAGGACCCTCACTTTGAATGCGAGTCACAGATGTTACCATCTCATGCGGTGCATAATTCCAGTTTAAAACAGGTTCAAAATCACAGGTCTGCACAGCCGTTTTTGGAAAAATAAGATATAACAAATACTCTTAATGTAAAATATGTTTTGAAACTAGCATTTTTTTCTAAATCCTCGTTTTGTGTTTGACGTAAGAAATTTTAATTCTTGCATTTCACGAGCATATTTCATTATTTGTTGCTTTCCGTTTCTTTACTAAGGAATAAAGTTTAAAATATCTTCAATAATCTGTTAAAATTTGGATTGAATATATCTTCTATGTAGTAAACACCAAATACAATGGAAAGGTAGAATCAGACAGAAAATGTCAATGCCATAGCCGGGATTTGAACCACAGATCTTCCAGTCTCTGTTCGGCTGCTCTTAACCATTGAGTTATATGGCCAACGTGCCAGCATGACATTAAATTCTCCAAATGACTCGTGTTTTTTTCCCGGTAAACCGCTAAGAGTTTTCATATATATGAAAGTCAGTTGGAGAATTAAACGTGTTGGCCATAGTAGCTGAATGGTTAAGAGTAATCAGATGGACACCAGAAGATCCGTGGTTCAAATCCCGGCTATGGCATTGAATTTTTCAGTATGGCTCTACCTTTACAAACTTCGTCCTATACACGCCTAGTGTAAAATAACAATTAATTTCCACTAAATACGTACAAAATGTATTTGTTGTACTTTTGGATCGATTTCTTCTTTGGTACTTCAACCTTCAATAAAGCGAATTACAAAAGGTGAACTTTAACACTTGATTACAAACATTGCATTCAGCTACAAGCCAACGAAGAAATCAAAGTGTATGTGAAAATTCCAATTAATACAATCGCATAAGCGGCATTGATTCCCTATGTAAATGCGATAGATACGGGAGGGAGGGAGGGAGGGAGGGAGGGAGGTAGGGAGGGGGAGAGATAGTGAGAGTGAAGGTAACATGGTACTCGTTTAAAAATAACTTCATAATTCAATGCTCCCAAGCGTGATTACGCGAAGTTCAATACACGTTACTTGAAACGCTTTTCCTCTCTGTGGAATACAACGTAACAATTTGTTGCATCCGACAAAAGGGCGATGTGATAAAGCATGCAGTAGCCGTATTTCCCAACAGGGCATTGTGTGCTTTCCTACGTAAAACTGGGAGATCCATTATACGCCTTATTGTCAGCTGTGTCGATAACAATGTACCAAGGATTTCTAGGCTAAATTAAATTAACAGCATCACAAAGAACCACACGAAGAATCACGAAATGTGATGAACACTACTGAATGTTAATGAATACTAGGCTGGATGAATCACGAGCTGTGATAACGTTTGACGTGTTCTATCGCACAATGTAATAACATTTAACTTTGAACCTCGTTCATACTCCACATAAAAGCACATCTCAGTCATAGAAATACAAAGGTGCAGGGCAACTTATTTTTCGCAATTATCTTTCCATTTTAATGATCACTGAATTGATAAGTTTTTAAACTTTACTAATTGGAGAGCATATGCTTATTTTTCAAATATTTGGGACAATATTGCAATTTGATTGTTCTTTCACAATAGGCGTGTGTAGGACGAAGTATGGAAAGGTAGAGTTAGATTGAAAAATTCAATGTTATAGCTGGGATTTGAAACACGGATCTTCCAGTTTCCGTCCGGCTACTCTTAACCACTGAGCTACCTTGGCCAACATGGCCAGCATTGTTCCTACTTAACAATCTGATTCACACTTTTCAGTTTACTACAATTTTACAACACATACCAAAAAAGTAGAATATGTCTTACATTTTATCCAAAATGTTTTATACCGAGCTTTGATTATAAATACACGTTTCAAAGTCCCAGGAATCGAAAAATGATTTCATGTTTGTGTCGGTAAATATGCCCATATATTTTCCTATGTTCGTGAACAACATAACTCAAAAACAAAGTTCAACTAAATTTGGTACATACTATGAAAGTTTTGCATATTGTCACCGCTGGCATTTTTTATAATCCTTTATTCATCCACATGTTCCCTTACATTTGAAATATTACATGTTCTGGTTTGCTTTGCTTCCAGATTGATTGTCCATATTAACTGAAGTATTGAAGTTATTGTGTTTTCAGATTGTGTTCACAGAGTCACTATAGTCTTTTAGAATTAATTTACTTATTTAGTTATTCAGCACTTTCTAGATTGATTGTGTTGACATATTCACTAAAGTCCCTTAGATATTGTCCTACAAGTGCTGGTTTATGTACTGGCCACTCCCTCCTTTCTTGTTTATTTGCATCCTTAGTTTTTCCCTGTGGTTCTTCCATTTGATGCAGTCATACAGGATGTGATCTGTGGTTTCGTCTCCTCTGTTGCAGGTGCATGTAGCATCATCAATTATGTTGACTCTCTTGTAATAGGATTTAAGCCTTCTATGTTCTGTTAAAATGGTAGTCAGGTTTGTTGATATGTTAAGTCTTCGTTCTAATCGGTTTGCTATTGTGGGAAAATATTGTTTTGTCTCTTGTCCTTTTAATGTGTTTTGCCATTCTGTTTCCCATTTTTTGAGTATTTCTTCTCGTATTTTTTTCCTGACGGCACTTTTTGGGATTCTATTGTAGATTTCTATGCTATCATTTGCTGTTGCTCGTTTCGCAAGCTTATCTGCAATTTCATTTCCTTCTATTCCTGTATGGGCTTTTACCAAATCTATTCTTATCATCCATTCTGTTTTATTTAGTTGTTGTAGTTTTTCTCTTACAGCTTCTATCAGTTAGTTATGATTTTTAGTATTGTGTAGTGATTGTAGTGTAACAGTAGTTTTGGGTTATGTTCAGAAAAATTATGAAAAGTTTATAAATTTATAAAAATATATGTAATTGTGTGATTGGCCGAAGTAATAATTGTATGACGTAATATGACGTAATGAGGTGATGTGCTATTAAATCGGTCAATCACAAAATTAAGATAGGAGTAACAATAGTTACGAAAAATCAATAATCTTAGTATGTAAAGATGCTTTGTAATGGTGAGTGTGATGAAGTGGTGCAAGATCAAGAACATTTAAATAATAGTTTGAATCTGTTTAAATACAACAAAGTAAGAATTTATCGATATGTTGGAAGTGACTGGGAAAGGAAGTTCAAGTAAAATGTAATCTAAATAATACAATTAAATAGTTACAAAATTTGACTTCTCCGAAACTTTATTCCGAACCTTAAAATCAATTACAGTCATCAAGAAACAAATCAAAATACAACGAATTTGTTATTTCTGGCTTCTCGACGTGGATCTTCGAAAAGTCAACGTGCATTCCATCTCAAATATAAAAATCCCGTACCAAATTGCGCCCGAACGTGTGGATTAAGATGGACAGAAATTAACAACGAAATGTCTCAAATTCCTGTCCCAGTAGTGTAATTTTGCTGTCTGTATATATTGCTGCTGTTTTCAAGTCAGTTTGTGTTATTCCCATATTATCTATTTCTTCAAGTGCCTTTAAGATTGCAAGTTGTTCTGCTTGATTATTTGAGCAGATTTTGTTTAGTTTATACTGCAGTTATTTAGTTAATTCTTTGTTTTCGTAAATTACCACTCCAGAACCTCCCCATAAAGGAGGGGATCCGTCCCCTTCAGCGGCCGTGGTGCGGGCGCTGCGGACCCTTAGCACTCGTGGTACTTCTGGCGTTACTAGAAGAACCTCGGGCCGAAATTCGAGCTCCTTCCTGATTGGGAACTGCTCGGATTGGGTTGGACTCCTGACACCCGTCGGAAATCGGATACCTCCGGCCAGGCTACGGCCGCCCCGAGAGGGCAGAGGGTTGCCTAATAAGTCCCGGGTACTAGCCTGCAAAGCTAGTAGCTGGTGTGCTAGATCACCGGTGGCACCACCAAGGTTATTTCGTAGCCGGTCCATTCTGGATTGGCGCGTAAGTGGCGTATCCACTTCCATCCTGTCTGCAGTGCGCAGGGGGGGCAGTTTATAGGATAGGTACTGTCCTACGTAAAGAGATGCTTGAGGCCCAGGTTCTGGTCCTACGGGTCCAGGACTAATGGGAGTAGACCTCGGATTTACTCCAGAACCTACCCCTTGATCTGTTTTGCTTCCGGCAGTGTAAACTTCAATGTTATAGTTTTCATTTTCGTTTGCTTATTTTATTTCTGGAATGTCTGACGTATGTGACCATTTCTTGAAACATAATGCAGTGTCTATTTCATATTGTGTCGATTTGTTTGATTATACTCTTGGGCGTTCTCTTTGATTTTCAGTGATTTTCGTGGATGTTGTTCGAAAAGCTTTTACTATTTTGATATTCGCTAGCCTTTGTATTCTAATGTACTTGACATAATTATATTTCCTATTTAATGCATTTATCCAAACTGGTGATGCATATGACCAATGACATTGTTGTGCTGCCGGGAGCCGGGTGCGTGGGCAGGAGAGCTGAACGCTTGCCAATAGAAAGAAACAGAGAGAGGCTCCGGAATTTTTTGTCTTTCCCTTGCCGGTACGAATGTTCTCGGAAGGTCTACAGAGTTCTAGAAACAATGACTGGAGGTATAAATAGCGGCAAGTGTTAGAAGTGCTAGTTGTGTGATGGTTATTGCGACAGTGGACGTTTGAAGTGCTCCGCAGTGATTTCTTTCATTTGTTTTCGTGCGGCGGAGTACCAAGTCAACCCTGAAGAAGTCTTTTTATTACAATAGAGTGTTTTAATTTCTGCAAACCAGACTTTTGATTCCACGTAACTCTAACATCAGAATATTCATAAAGCGCATCCCAAAATTCCTTCTAAAACAAATTGCTCTTAAGGTGGAAAAGAGTTAATATTTTCATTTTCCATAAAATGACTAACGTTTGCGATTAAATTATTATATCTTTCAGATATTCTTATGACGAATTAAATATATACTTTGAATATTCTGGATAGAGGCCTCTAAAGCACTCTTCATTTTGAATGATATTTGCATCACTATAAACCTTAAGAGACAGATAAAATAATAGCATAGAAAAATTTAAATGTTACAGCATATAATTGACGTCAAATGAATTTATTTGTGAACATACTGTCTTCCAGGAATTGGTTGTTTGTCTACTTTTATTTTTATCCAATAAGAAGTCGTTATTCATTCATTTTATTTATGGTTATACCGGAAGAAAAGTATAAGCCACAAAATTCACATAGCAGCCAGTTATTAAAAATTTCACTATCATTTAACCCTGCTCTTCCTTAGTAATTATAACTAAACATGAATAAATATTGGAGTTTATGAGTAATACGAGGGCTATCCAGAAAGTAGATTACGTTTTGGAATAAAAAGTAAACAAAGTATAGGAAACAAATTTTATTATATACAAATGAAAGCCACACTCAAATACTACTTTTCGACATAGTCACCATTCAAATTAAGGCATTTATCGTAGCGATGTAAGAGCTTGGAAATTCCTTCGTCGAAAAATTCGGCCGCCTGCGCCTTCAACCACTTCGTTACCTCTTCTTGCAGCTGTGCGTCGTCATCAAAACGCTGCATAGCCAGCCACTTCTTCATTGCTGGGAATAGGTGGAAGTCGCTCGGTGCCAGGTCGGGACTGTACGGCGGATGAGCAAACAACTCCCACTTAAAAGATTCAAGAACTTCACGAGTGACATTTGCCGTGTGGGGCCGGGCGTTGTCGTGAATCAACAAGATCTTAGAGTTCAACATTCCTCTGCGCTTGTTTTGAATGGCTCTTCTGAGTTTTTGGAGAGTTTGGCAATACCTTTGAGTTTATTGTAGTGCCTCTTTCCAGGAAGTCCACCAAAATCACACCTTTTCTGTCCCAAAAAACAGTCGCCATCATCTTCCTTGCCGACATTGTTTGCATGCATTTCTTGGGTTTTTGGGGAGAACTTGTGTGCCCCCACTGCATTGATTGCAATTTCGTTTCACAGTTCACGTGTTTCACCCATGTTTCGTCACCAGTAACGATGCGATCGAGTAAAGAGTCACCATCCTTATGGTAAACGTCCAAAAAGTTCAACGCTGCAGCCATTCGCTGATTTTTGTGGTCCTCTGTCAAGATTTTTGGAATCCATCTTGCACAAAACTTGTGGTAACCAAGCTTTTCGCTGATGATTTCGTGCAACAAACTTCGCGAAATTTGTGGAAAACTCAAAGAAAGTTCCGTTATTGTGAACCTTCGATTTTCACGGACTTTAGCATCGACTTTTTAGACAAGTTCGGCAGTCACTCTGCTGGGTCTCCCACTTCGATCTTCGTCGTGAACATTGGTTCGGCCATTTTTAAATCTGATGACCCACTGACGCACTCCACCTTCAGTGATAATGTTGTCCCCATACACTTCACAAAGCTGCCGATAGATTTCTATCGGTTTACAGTTTTTTGCAGTAAGAAACCTTATTACTGCACGCACCTCGCAGCTCGCGGGATTTTCAATTAACGCAGACATTTCAAACCGTCACAGTATCTGAACGGAGCACAGCACGAACCTCTCACTAGCACGGCTAGATGCCGAGTGAGCTGCGCAACGCTCTGACCCCAAGATGGCCGCGCTAGCCCCGCCCCTAGCGGAAACAGACGAAAACGTAATCTACTTTCTGGATAGCCCTTGTATTATGTCCCTTGGACACGCTATCAACGCATCGCAAGGTTAAGTTGAGAGAGGGGCTGCCTCTTTGAGCGTCTCAACAAAACTCCTACCTGTATTAACCCCGGGCAGAGGGTTGCCTCTTCCGCCCTCTTTGGCCGTTGAGAACTTTCTCCTTGTTACCCCGGAGATGGGTCTTCACTTATTCCCTGAAGATTGGGTGCCTCTTCCATCAGTCTAAGCGTCTGAAGAAGTTCTTCTTCATCGCTTATCCAGCCGTTGAGGTCTTCGCCCGTATCCCTGGGCAAGGGCCCCTTTCCAGGTACTAACCCCTCGGGGTAGGGGAACCTGGTGCATCGCGTGGGCAGGGTCGCAACTCCCTAAAGTAGGGCTATCTACAAGAGTCCCTACCGGCTACCGGCGAGAGAACCAGTGGCGTAAGACAAGTTGTCCTTTATCAACCGCACTTTTTAATTTGTATGTTGACGAAATAGTAAGTATTTGGTCGAATAAAGTCAATGGAGGCATTAATGTATTAGGAGCTAGATTGAAAACTATGTTGTATGCAGATGTTCAAATAATAATGGCCACAAATGAAGATGACCTGCAGAAAATGGTGTATAGTCTAGATAAAACTGCTACAGAATATAGAATGAAAATATCAGCAAATAAATTCAAAACCATGGCATTTAAAGGAATTAATCCAGTAAGATAAAAATAGTGTTAGATAACATAATAATTGAGCAGGAATCACACTTAAAGTATTTAGGATGTAATGTCTCGTACCAAGGGGAAGCTGATATAATAGAGAAAATAAATAAATTTAACTATATAACAGGCACAATAAAAAGAGCATTAAAATAAAGCAAGAAAGGACTCTATAATAAAACTATACAAAACAATGGCAATACCAACTCTGACCTATGGATCCGAAACATGGACACTAACAAAAAGAAATAGTACGAGAATACAGTCATCAGAAATGATATTCATAAGAGCAATAGCTGGATATACCAAAATTGATAAAAAAAAGTAGTCAGGATAACAGAATTAAAGTAGAAGAAATAAATCGTACTATTGAAAGAAATAGAAATCAATGGAAAGAACATGCTCAGAGGATGAATAATAACAGAATACCAAACATAGCCTTAAACTATAAACCTATAGGGAGAAGTAACCAGGGAAAACCGAAGAAAAGATGGGCAGACCAATTTGGAGCCGGAACGGGTTAAACAATCCAAAGCCGTGAGGTAGAAGAAGAAGAAGATAAATAAACATGAATAAAAACCATTTTTGAAAGTTTATCTCAATTAGGATGAAGCGGAGGGCCGAATAAGCATATTAAGTATATTTTGTTCCAGTGAATAGGGGAGGGGATGCAAGTTTTTTTTTCACATCAATTACTTATGCACTGGTAAAGGTTGCTCCACGCATTGGTCGCTAGTTTGATGTAGCTTATTCTTACGTTGTAAATTTTGAAGCAATGTGGCCTACCCTCAGGATGGAGCAAGAGTTCCCTCAAAGGGTATGCGTGGATATGTATGGAAGTTAGTGTCAGAGATTCTACTCCCATTAGTCCTGGACCCGGGCCTCCTTCGACCAGGGAGTTACCGAGCTGTCCCAAAAGAGCGCCCGGCGCCTCCGTGGGGCTTTCCATAGGATAAGATCTAGATCCTAACAAGCCCCCAAATCTGGTCCTGTGGACTCAAGACGGGATGGAAGTGGATACGCCACTTACGCGCGCCAACTCTAAAATGGGAAGGCTACCAATATGACCTCGGTGGGGCCGCCTAGTGATCTAGCACACCTTCTGCTAAGTATGCTGGCTAGTACGCGGGAATATTAATGGCTTCCCTCAACCCCATCCGGAGACGTACCCGATCTTCCACGGGTATCGGGAACCACTGCCCCTCGAGTCCAACCCAATCCGAACAACTCCCAATCAGAAAGGGCCTCGAATGTTGAGCCCGAGGTTCCTCTTGTAATGTCAGAGATACCACGAGTGCTAGGGGTCCGTAGCGCCCGCACCACGGATGCTGAAGGGCTCCCCTACGGGGATGTATGGGAGTAAGGATGGTTCTTATGACACTGGAATCCTAGTTTCAGACTGCTTTAATGTCTGCTTCTTTTTATCATCACATAACTCGTGAAGTTGCCGACCAAGTGTTACCAATATATCACTGTTCAGAGTTGTCCTATGTCAAATGCATATTACGCGATAACACTTAATTCGTTATTTATGTGGGAACCGATAGATAGCTTTTCTCCCCGGTTCCCGTCTGCCTTCCCCGAACATCGAACCAATTTTGTCTTTCTTAATTGACCGCAAGCCCAGTTGTATGCCTTCCTCACTGCAGCTGCGTGTGACTTTCACCTCTCGAAGCCTGTCTTTATTCACACCAAAATTCCTATTGTCACTATTTTGTCCATTGTAATTATTAGTCTCCATCATGTAATTATTAAGGGTCCGAACAATGCCTTTTCAAACGGAGTCAAGTGTTATCCACTTAGAATGCCTGCTAAGAACCCGCTTTCTCCCATCACTTTGTTCAGCTACTCACCTCAGCTGCACCTGCTCGCGTTTTAACAAATATACCATGTTCCTTTGAAATCCATTACGATTGTTTATTTATTGCATCCCTCATGCCTCAGACCTTCTGGCCTGTTATGATCTAGCAAAAGTAACACTCGTCATTGCAAATACGGAACACGTGCTTCACGTCTCACCGAGCAACCCTGTCGCTCGGTAATTCCACAACTGCTTTCAAGTTGCAAAAATTAATATTGTGAACACTAGCAGTATATGGAGAATTGAGTACAATTTTCCACTCAAAATTATATTAATGAAGATAGTTTAAGAATAAATTATATAACAAAATCAGCGCGGCAAAGAAACAAAATGTGTTGCAGTCACATCGTCTCTACACTCAGTTATTTCATACGAAGATTTCTTTATCTAGTTCATTTTAGTCAAGTTAAATAATAAAAGGAAATTGAAAATTTGCAGACATTGCTGTTTTCTACACTAAATATGCAAAGGGAATATCGATAGTCAAATTTGTATGAACCAGACGCTATACGAACACACACTCTCCGTACAATAGAGAGAAGCAACCGAATATCCATAGACCTTTAAAATAGTGACAAATTAATTAATAATGAGTATCGTGGAAATACTGATGCCACAAAGAACTTATTAGAAATGCACTGCGTGTTTAAAAAATATGTGAATTTTAGTAGTACGTCATCATGTATTGTTTAACCTTTATCGGTTAATACAAGAATGTTAGGTTCCTATCGAAGCAGAATTTCACAGGAATTTCAAAACTACAGAATGTCCCAAAATTAGACCGACTAACATTGGGAGCACATAGATAACACATTTTAGAGACGTTTTAAGGAACGTTTATTACGGCGGTGCTTAGTTTAAGCCAGAGGTGCCATCGAGTGTCACTGAGCGTGACTCCCCTCCTTTTGCCCTTCAACTGTTCGCTTAGCGTCGCTGAGGTGCAGGTTGCAGCTTACTGGCAATTGGCTATTGAGGTACGTCTACAACCCTTTGTGTTTCGAAACAAAAGCAAGTAAGCGGCAGACCGTCAACATGTCCTGTTGCAGAGCTCGACATCGACAAATTGATAGCTAGGAAGAATAAGAACTTCACTTAAATTATGATATAATAATTATTAACAGGTAGCTATAAAAGTATAATTCACAATGGCATTCTATGCACATAAAAATAAGAACAAATAGTTTAACAACTTGCCACTAAATCTTTTGCACGCTCTTCTTCACCCCAATATCTATTACGTCACCTGCGAAGGTTAACTACGAGGAGGAAAATGTAACCACCCTGTTTCCCCTGAATGATAACTCTGGTTTATGCTAGACGAGTTTGTAAAATCAAGTGTTGGTACACCAATAATGTTCGACTTTAAAACAGCGTCGAAAGTATCTTTTACAGATAAGTTTCCATACTCAAATTTGGAGTTATCCAAAACCGTGATTTTAGCGCTCATTGCAAAGGGAGAATCACCCATTTATTGGATTTAAAGCATATCTGTTTACTTACTTACGATTTGTTCACGTGTGATTGTATATTATATATATCCATATGTATGCATATATATGAAATGCATGTACTATATGTATGTATATGTATGCGTAGAAGTGGTATATTGTATCTCTTACAATTATCATCATTTTGTGTAATAGTCATTGTGTAAAGATGACCTGGGATTCTTATTAGTTGCTGCTACGTAATTAGGAAATTTTTGTGACTAAGAAGATTAAGACATTTTTGCCAAAAGTTCTGGCTAAAGACAGAATTACATTTTACTTAAGAATGCATACAGCATTGCAACATGTGTAGCTTCTATACAAAGACAATCGAGTTGATTACTCAAGAGTTCTCGTGTTTCACAGACTGCTTTGTGCTCAGAACGCTAGCTTTTGTTTAGCATTTCCCTCTCTTTTTACGTGAAACCTGAAACTTGCACAGCAGGCGGGCCATTCTCTAAGAGACATGCTATGCAACCCGTCCGACAAAGTAAATACCCTCTCAGTAAGAAACAACAGCGATTTTGTTACAAAGGTTTGTCTATGACGTGTTGCTCTCAAATGTCTTCACGCCATCTGTATTAAAGGAGGAATATGATAACCTGTTGCTTAATATTATCCCTATCCGATTGTTATTTGACTTCATAGCTTCCAGTTTTATTTCTCCACCTTTTAAAATATTTTTAAATCTGGTGCTACGGGAAACATGCACATTCAATAGAAAGGTGTTACTTGAAACGGACGTTTTGAGGAGCTGTAAATACGAAAAAATTCTCCAATGTAATACATCGTGTAACATAATTAGAGAAGTACTTCACTGAAAAACAAGTACGAAATCTGCAGCCCAAGTAAATAGAACTTACATAATGTACATGAGTTCCAAGAAGCTATCCGGAATGGAAGGCTATGTTTTCATCTGTCTCCTCCAACCAACCCTTAACGTGAAACAAGTTTCCAAGATGCATTCTTCGACTATGAGTATATTTAAAATAATGAAAAACAAGCTCAGCGTTTCTCTCATGTTTTACTTAGAAAAATTTCCAATGTAGTAGCACACGTAAGTAAAAAATATCTTACTGATACCCTTCATGTAATTTTCACCGACGCAGTTCACGCCACATATCCTTTTCTATGTAAATTTAGCTGTGCTTAATTCAATATTTAGAGAGGGATATGTTTTAGTAGCAATTGAAGCTTCCTTTCTCCTACGCAGGTTAATTGGCCTATATATAAACATGGTTTGTTCAATTGAGAACTTATCTGCTCTGTCCAAAGTACCCTTACAGACGTTTATTCTTCTATATATTCCTGTTAATCAAGTTAACATTTGCAGAAAAAGTTTCCTTGCATATTTCCTTGTGTAAGCTTGTCTCAACCTTAAAAACTATGGAATATTCTCTCTCTGTCTAATACACGGGAATTCTCATTAGCTTCGTCCTTTTTTTACTCTCGCGCTGTTGCAACTTGCTAATAACTTGGTATAAATAATTAATTATAATAATTTGCATCTTTGAAAACACCGACTTATTCAGAATATTTTCTCTATCAGATTATGTCATTTTTAAACACTTTTGTGTTTCTATGGGCAAATTTTTTTCGAAAATGCTTGTTTTTCGGTAAAAGTCCGATCACTGCTATTTGTATGTTTAGCATGCGGTATCTATAACATTTACCGTTATAATACTACAGTTTTCCTTAGGAGACAAGACTATTGTGCTTCTATCTGTTAAGTTTAAATTCTCCATATTAAATCAGACGAGTGTTATAATTTTTCACATTTAATAATTTCGGAAAATTCTATATGTACGCAGTAGAAAATGTAGGCAGCGTGAAACTTTTTTGTTATTGGATTTAAATCGAGTGTGAAAGCAAGAGAAATATAAAGGAGAGTTGAAGGCAATTTTTAAAAGAAACCGATATTCTCGAACTTCTTTCATTCGCCGTATGTGTAAAATAAACAAAAGGCAAATAAACAAAGCCATTCAAGGAAATGGCGACATGCAAGGCAGGCACCATCCGTCTAACGTAAGCAGAGTGCAGGCAATGTGATGCAGTCAGAGTGAAACGTTTGCTAGAAGAGCTCCTATGACTATGTGAAAGACTCAATGTGTAGTGTTCAACGCCCGCTTTTGCTACTGTGCCGTTTGTTTTCTCCCCGGCACATTTTTTATGCCCTTCTGGTTCGAGGGCGCTGCCGTCTTGTTGTTTTGGGCTTTCCGCCGTTTCTCTCTGAGGGCGCTGCGGTGCCCGAGGCTTCTTGGGTGGCTCCTTCGAACCGGGAGAGCAGTGTGTGTGCCTGGTTGGTGTCGCGTGGGCGTTTCTTAGGGTGAGTGCTCCAATTCGGGTTTTCCGATTTTTCTCTTAAGTTTTTTTTATATTTGGTCTTTTGGTGAGCCGTGTGTTTTTATGGGGCTCTTTCTCCCAGATTCGGGACCAGAAGTATATAGTTACCTTTATCTGTCTGGTTGGTCTATGCAAAGTGTAGCAAAAGAACAAACGAGAAAATAAATCGATGTTAAGGTTCTGATAAAGGCGTATGATTTCAATTTTATCCCATGACCCTGGGTTGGCCCGCACAAATTGGTAGCAGAGCGTGGTTCATTTGACGCTTGGCTCTCGGCTTGGTTTCCGCGCGTTCGTGTTTGTTGCTTTTGACGTTCTTTGTGCCTACTACTGTATCCTTTGGCAGTGAGGAATGGCGACTTCCTTAGCAAATGTTGACCGCTTGCGTAAAGGTGAGCTGATTTTTGAGTTTGTTAATTCGTGGTGGGCAGGTCTCTCCTGCGGCCGACTGGTCGGCCATATTAGACGCATTGCGTCTTGTCAAGGACAAACCGTTCATTGCTTTACCTGATAAGCATGATTTAGTTGCCAATTCCCCTCAAGTGTGTTCTGAAGCGCTTTTAGAGTTGGGTGAGGTTATCCAAGATTTGGAGCGTTAGGGGACCCCTTCAAGAGGACAGCAGGTTCGTTTATTGGCGCGCATCCAGCATTATATCAACAGGTTAGATTATCTCATTACCTATTTTCCGCGTTCCGAGGTTTTACCTCGTGTTAAAACACTCAAACAAAATTTTGAGGCGCTCCTCGAGAAATTTAACGCCATGGCTCGTCAAGGGGGAGAAGACGCTAAGCTGTATTTTCCGGAGACTTCGTCTTCCCCGGCTGTGAGTCCCGTAGCTTCTCTTTCGACGCCATTTCGTGCCTTAAAAATCATACACCCTTTACAACAGCTGGTGGAGGCAGTGGATATGTTCGAGGTGTCGGATGTGCTGTCGGCTTTCACGTTTTTGAAATTCCTAGTAAAGCTTAACAAGGTAGCCATGGTGCACTCGGTTTCTTCCGATTTAACCATGCAGGCAGTTGCGACCAAGGTCAAAGGTGTAGTTTTGAATCTTTTGCTTAGAGCAAGGCAATCAGCTGACCCTTTAAGTACTTTTCATGCTTTGGTTTTGGAATTCTTTATCCCGCGTCGTGAATCGTTAAAATTATTGCAAGACCATTATTTACGACCTCAAGGTCTGGCCGAACCGTTTGTCCAGTATATGGAACAGGTCAGAGACGTGGCCTTGGCCTTACGTTTCCCAGATACGGAGCAGGCAGTTTGTGACGTCATCATTTCGGGTTTGAATCCCGAAGCTCGCTCCAGTCTTGTTTTCGCGACACGCCCTAATACGTTCACGGCATTGGAATCTTTAGTGCCCCTGCTTAATGAGTGTTCTTCTGTAGATCGATCTCGCTTAGGTGAAGTGTTGAATTCACCTCGCCCACCACGAGTGAATCGTGGAGATGGTTTAACACCCGGCGTCCGACCTGGGTCATCACCTCACGGGCTCCGGTTAAGATGATACCGTTGTCAGGAGGTAGGACATATGGTTAAGAACTGTAGCTTCCCTCGCCCAACGGGCATGGACCGTTCGAAATCTGGACGTGATAGTCGTTTCCGGCAGCGCCCCATTTCACGCCAGAAGTTGCCGGTCATGAGCGCGAGTTTGGCCTCATCGCTGCGCATTTTGGCTTTACCCCATTCTATTAAACCTCTTGTGCAGGTTGTTGTCGGTAAGGTGAGCGTTTTAGCCCTCCTCGATTCCGGTAGCTCATTTTCTCTCATTAATCAAGTATATTTTCGCAATATATTGGCGCCTTCGTGTCCCAAGGAGGTGAGCTGTCAGGTGCAATGTTTGGCAGTTAACGGTCAGTCCTTTAACGTGTCTAGCAAGGTTAGGTGTACTATCCGCTTTCCTAAGTTCACTTGGAAACATGAGTGCTATTTGGTCCCTGATCTACCCTGTTCTGTAATCTTGGGGGCCGATTTTATGTCACGCTCCCGTTTGTGTTTAGACTTTGCGAAGAAACAAGCCACTTTCGGGTTCGCGACTGGAAGTAGTGTACCTTTTCAGGAGAAACTATACGACGTTCCTCCTCGTCCTCGTCTAGGTAACGTCACGCTATTAGACGAGCGTGAGGCAGATATTTCCTTGTCTCATTTGACTCATCAACAAGCCGCAGTGGTGGAAGGTTTGGTTCAGGAATTTTCCTCCTTGTTTTCCGACCGGTTGGGTGTTACTCATCTTATTACCTACGATATTCAGCTGACCGACCCGTCCCCTGTTAAGCTTTCTCCGTACCGGCTGACACCACCAAAAATGGCCATTTTGAAGGCTAAAATCAATGATATGTTGGATAAGGGTATCATTAGACCTTCCACTTCGTCTTATAGTAGCCCGGTTTTCTTAGTTCCTAAGGGTGACAATGATTTGCGTCCTGTCGTGGATTATCGCCAACTCAATAAAAAAATACTTATTGAATCTACTCCCATGCCAGACCTCCATACTGCCGCCCATCACTTTGCTAGTGCACGCGTGTTTACGACTCTGGATTTAAACAGCGCCTATCATCAGATCCCTTTGTCGGATGAATGTAAACACGTGACTGTTTTTTCATCTCCGTGGAGATTGTATGAGTTTAATAGGATTCCCTTTGGGATTGCTACCGGTGCGCAGGTACTTTCCCGTCTCTTGGACAACATGTTTTCTGACATTAAATTTAAATTTCTTTACCACTATTTAGACGACCTAGTAGTGTACTCTCCTGATTTTGATTCCCATATCTTACATTTACGTGAGGTGTTTTATCGCTTACAGAAGGCTGGCCTCACGGTTAAAAGGTCTAAAGTGAAGTTTGCTACCACAGAGATTTCTTTCTTGGGTCATTGGGTGTCGCCCGCCGGCATTACTATTGATTTAGAACGCACCAAAGCCGTGCGCAATTTTCCACCCCCTAAGAACTTACGTGCATTGGCTCGTTTTGTTGGTATGGTGAATTTCTTTTCCAAGTTTATTCCTTCCTTCGCTGCCCGGGTTGAACCGTTGAATCGCCTTCGGCGGAAGGGTATTAAGTACGTCTGGGGTGACGAACAACAGCGGGCGTTCGAAGACCTTAAGTCCGCCATTTCCTCTCCTCCTCTTTTGGCGTTTCCAGATTTCAATAGAACTTTTATTCTCCAGACTGACGCTTCTAGTTATTCCCTGGCGGCGGTTCTTCTCCAGGATTTTCCGGAGGGGCGCCGTCCCATTTGCTATGCTTCGCGAACTCTATCTGAAGCTGAACGCAAGTTTTCCATCTATGAGCTCGAAACCTTGGCAGTTTTGTTTGGTCTCGAGAAGTATAAACCCTACCTGGAACATGTATCTTTCATATTGGAGTGTGATAACCAGGCTCTCACGTGGGCGTTAGGGACACCACGTAAAACCGGTAGGCTCGCCCGTTGGGGCATGCGGATTGGTGCGTTTAAGTTTACACCGAGGCACATTCGTGGTTCTGATAATGTAGTTGCTGACGCCCTTACACGTATGTTTTCAGAGGAACCGCCCCTGTTACCATCTTCGGGGACGGTTTCTGGCTCTAACGCCTGTCTGTCGTTCCCCGAAATGTTTACCAGCATCGCTGAACATCAGCGCAGGGATGCCTGCATTAATCAGATTATACAGCAGTTTGAGGACGGCCATCCTGTCCCGCCGTATTGCTTACGTGATGGTGTTCCTATGGCACGTGCTAATTTTGGCGGCAAATTTAAGATCGTTTTGCCCGATAGTATCATTCCCATGGTATTTGCTTACTTTCATCTTTCACCCTTTGGTGGGCACCTTGGTGTAAACAAGACTCGCGATAAAATACGTGAGCGCTTTATATGGAAAGGCATGGATCGCGATATTGCGACCCGTGTTAAAGCTTGTAATATTTGTTCCATGGCTAAGCCGGCGCAGCGAACCACGTCGGGTGGTCTCGCGTCTGAAGTGGCATCTAAGCCGATGGAAAAATTATTTGTAGATTTTATAGGCCCATTTCCCCGGTCGATTCAAGGTAATACTTATGCCCTTGTGGTTGTTGACGCCTTTTCTAAGTTCGTGTGGATTTCGGCCGTGCCACGTGCCACGGCTCGTACTGCTACGAAGGTCCTGAATAACATCTTGGCTGCTTTTGGTGCTCCACGTTACGTTGTGTCTGACAATGGCTCGCAGTTCACTTCCAATTGGTTCAAACAATTCTGTTTTCAGTGGGGGGTAAGACATATCACTACCACCGCATATTACCCTAATCCTTCCCAAGCCGAGAGGGTTAATAGAAATTTGAAATCCGCTTTGATTGCTTTCCATCATGAGCACCACAATCAGTGGGATACTAACTTGGGAAAATTGCAGTTTGCTTTTAACTCTGCTCGTCATGAAGCTCACCAAACCACCCCCTTCAGTTTAATGTTTGCTTTTGTACCCAGTTCCCCTTTGGCGAATATGTGGTCCTTAAATGATCTACTTCCTCAGACCTTTTCTCCCGAAACTATTAGACAGAACTGGAGGAGAGCCTTTAATAATTTAAAACGTGCGCATGGGCTCACCAAAAGGCGTTATGAAGAAAATAGAAAACCCTCTCCTTTCGCGGTCGGTCAACTGGTTATGTGTAAATCTTTCCCTATAAGTTCGCGTAAGGACGCTTTTGCTGCTAAATTAGCTCTGCGTTACTCTGGCCCCTATAAGATCATTAACATTTTAAGGGCGTGTCCGTTACTCTGGAGCACTGTAAAACCCATGAATTGCGTCGGGCTCACATTACTCAGCTAAAACCGTGCCCTGACGCTATGATTTGATGTCTGTTTTGGCTTTACTCTGTTTGTTTTGGCATTTCAGTGTCTGTTTACGTTGCCGTGTTTGTTTTGCTTCCGCGCCCTTGACCTCGGGGCACGGTTGTGTGTGTTGTGTGGCGCTCGCGCGGCATGCTGCCAAGGCATGTACTCACTTTCTCCTTCCTCTCTCTCTCTCTCTCTCTCTCTCTCTCTCTCTCTCTCTCTCTATGCCGGCATATCTCTCTCTCTCTTTCTTTCTGTGTGTGTTTTCTTATGTGTGAGTGTTATTTAAAAAAGGTTGTTGGGTACCCATTATTGTGTGTTATTTACTTGTTTATATATGTATGGGTGTATGTGTATATATACAATGTGTCCAATTATGTTGATGTGCTCAATATTGTCTAAAGGTATTTTTTTCTTTATGGTTAAAATTTGGATTATTGTTTTGCTGAAAATATTTATTACTTGAAAGGTATTTATTAGTATTGGTCACTTCAATGGTATTTATCCTTATTGTATTTATTTAAAGAGATTTATTGCTGTTACTGGTTTCAAAATATTTATTACTTGTCCTTCAAAGATATTTCTGCCCCTTATGACCTAAAAATATTTTACAAATTTGGCTGGTTAATATTCTTAGGTTACCACTTCTGCTTCTGGTTCCGTTTCTGGCTTTGTTTTATGTTTCAGCCTCCTCATCTCGTTCCGTGATACTTGCCTGTTCTGCCATCCTTGATTTTTCCGCCTCGTGCCAGCCCCGCCCGGAAGTTCCGGTTGACAGTGACCTTCACGTTTGCCACGCTTTTTCTCAACCTCGGGAGAGTCGCCACGTGGGAGCTAGCTTCGCTTCTACTTCTTCGACTTCAAACCACGTCATCCGTCTTTGCTTTGGTCACCCTTCCGTGACCTTCCTGGCTGTTGTAAGGCGTTCAGAGGACTAACCTGCTGCACTTTGGTAACGTTTTGCCTCTGTTCACTTCTGCTCCTGAAAGACTTGCCGGCAGTGTTCTGCTCTCTACGTCACGACTGTGTGTGCAAAAAAGAGACAGTGTTCTCCGTGTAAGAGTGGCGTATGGTATGTCACAGCTGTGAAGGTGGAAAGACTTAACAAGTGTACGCAATACTCATACTCATTGCTACCCAGGGCAGACTTTCTATGATGTTTGGTGCTCGTCCGACTCTCCTAGGGTTTCCTTCTTCGGGCTTCATCATTCCGGGGCCATGAATGGCTTTCTTCCTTTCCTTGGTTTCTTTCAGCCTTTCCTTTCTTTCCGTTTGGCTTCTCCACCCTGGTTTTCCGATGGGGAGGGGGTGTTTGTGCCGTTTGTTTTCTCCCCGGCACATTTTTGATGCCCTTCCGGTTCGAGGGCGCTGCCGTCTTGTTGTTTTGGGCTTTCCGCCGTTTCTCTCTGGGGGCGCTGCGGTGCCCGAGGCTTCTTGGGCGGCCCCTTCGAACCGGGAGAGCAGTGTGTGTGCCTGGTTGGTGTCGCGTGGGCGTTTCTTAGGGTGAGTGCTCCAATTCGGGTTTTCCGATTTTTCTCTTAAGTTTTTTTTTTATATTTGGTGTTTTGGTGAGCCGTGTGTTTTTATGGGGCTTTTTCTCCCAGATTCGGGACCAAAAGTATATAGTTACCTTTATCTGTCTGGTTGGTCTATGCAAGGTGTAGCAAAAGAACAAACGAGAAAATAAATCCATGTTAAGGTTCTGATAAAGGCGTATGATTTCAATTTAATCCCATGACCCTGGGTTGGCCCGCACACTACATACGGCACCGCAAGTGTTAAGTGAGGATAATTAACTGCTTTGTAAATACTCAAGTTATAGAAGAGGAAGCTAAAAAGAAACAAAATATTGGTAAGCTAAGAAGTAAAGACCGCGCATTGGTATTGGTTATCTTATGTTATTTTTCAAGTACAATTAGTATTATTAAGGCAATAAAAGAAACAGTTAAGGCTATCGGGAGTTTAGAAACATTAGTATATAGAATAAAAAGGGAACGAAGGAAATATTCCCCCATGAACTCCATAAAAAAGCGCGGGGAGACAAAAAAACTCTAGGTCAACGTAATATGATGGAATAGTGCAAAGTGGAGTGTGGCGTATTGTTCATTCTAGCTGCTTGAAAACATTCCACCCACGTTGAATCCAGTTTTGGCAAGGGTAAACAGTAATGACGACACGCTTCCTAATTTCTCAAGGGCCACTTTGAATCGGTTTCTACACGATTTCGGGTTCCAATACGAATGAAGGGGTAACAAGAATATAATGGTAGAAAGAGAAGATATTACCACATTTGTCGTCGAGGCTAATGGACACGAAATGGAAGGAATTGCACTCTTATTAGACGACAGTGATGAAGCATAAAAGTAACCGCCCACCTCGGTAGCGTGGTGGTAGTCTGTCTGCCTCACGTTCAGGAGGTCCCGAGTTCGAATCTCGGTCAGGGTGAGTTACCTCGATAAGGTTTTTCCGGAGTTTTCCCTTATCCTGAAAGACGTATGACGGGTAACTCTAAGCCCTATGGACCCTGGGCTCATTTGAGTATTATTTCACCCATTCCATTCATCGTCCGATATGACTTCACGTTGGAGGACATTACAAAAAAAAAAAAAAAAAAAAAAAAGTAACCGACAGATTTGAAGCTTTTATTATTGTATGCCTCCATTTGGTTTCTTGTGATAAATATTTTTGCGTGCAAAATCGTGTTTTTAACTACTAAAGGAACAAGTAATAGGCGGAGCACAAATTAAAATGCATGCACTCAGAAATTGAACATCTTACCAGTTGTATTAGGTAGAATAAATAAGAACGAGTGTATATTTATCAGTGGAAATCTGAATGCAAGGACTGGAACTATACCTATTAGTACATTATTGGGAGAAATAGAGAGCCAGTTTTAAATCAGAACGGGAAAATTTTTAAGAGATTTTGTCAGCTTCAATAAAATGTGAATAGAGAAAAGCCTTTTTGTAAACACAAGGAGATCCATCAAGATCTATTACTAATTATTTTATTGCGACTGAATAGCTATCTAAATTGTTCAGAGATGTAAGAGTCCTACGAAATTGTGATGTCGGCACTAATCATTTCCTTTTAAGAGGTACAGCTTAATAGTACAAGAAATCAAATAAAAAAATGAAATGCAAAACAATCTTGAAAATGAAGATTCAATTAGAACATTCTATAAATCCAGAATAGAACTGTATGCAACAAAATACCGTCAGCGAACACATCAAACAAGAATGGTTGAAGTTTAAAGAAATAATAGAAAAAGTGAATTTTGAAGTGTTACGAAAAACGAAATTACGAAGAAAGAAGCCTCTCTAAGACGGGCCGAGGTGGGATTTGTGGTGGACGAAGCGGCCTTTGCGTAGTGTTTCTCCGAGGTCTCGGGTTTCTCTGTCATTCATTCCATCACTCCGTAATCACATTTCCTTTCATCCATAGTACCTCCATTTCTCATCTACTTCTTCACCCTTATACCAGGTATCCGACATATGGACATATCACACATGGACACCGCGCAAGGTGTGTTCCTATAAATGCTTGTTTATTTAAGAGCCCTCAAAACAGGTATTTCAAATGTTATCACCGTATCGAGTTTTCGTGAATGTGGATGACCATAAACTCCGCCATTCATTCATCTCGTATTCATTAGATAATATTCATTAGATAATATTCATCGTATTCATTAGGTAATAGTAGTTCCAACGATTTGGAGCATACTTACAACTACACTTAAAACCAACGGTAGTTGGAGCTGTTGTATTAGTAGATTTATAAGTAAGTGTGCATTTGTGTTGATATCCTAAAACACATGTGGTTCACAATGGTGATATTTTGCAGGCGCGAGCAAATGTATTCCGATGCCTGCAAGACTGGCCTACGGGAGGGAGGCGAGTTTCTTATCAGTTAGTTGTGCAAGGACGGTTTCCTTTCCTTATACCTGACCAGCGAGTTCGGTGCACAGGTATTTAAGCCTCAAAGGAAAATTAAAAAAAAAAAAAATTGCCACATGAAACGTATGTGGTTTTATACAACTCTCCTTTTCTTATTGAAGTCATTTTCTCTCTCTTCCTCTCTCGCGCAAACATTTCTCAACCTTTTTAATCTCCTTTTCTTCTTTTTAAATGCATATCCAATACTCAAACTTGTAGTTTATCTGGAACGAAATACTTCTATCTTTCATAGATTAGCAATAATTAATATAATATTAAACTGCGTGGTACTTAAAATTAAGTGTATCTTAAGATTTATACCACAGATGTAACTTAGTGTAACTATGATACAGCCCAAATATTGTCAATTTAACTTTGATAGTTTAGAAAATATGGACAAATTTATTCATTTTTGGCTACGTCACCTAAAAAGTACCTTGAGACAAAATAACTTCAATTTTGGTCTAATATTTCAACAATAGGTTTCCAATACATCCATTTTTATAATTTTAATTAGGTTCCTCTGTGTCTCAATAACGTTACACTCCAGAAATTTTTAAAATTATAAATACAGTTTTTTTGCCCAAAATTTGAAATTTGTGTGCGTTGAAGTAAGGAAAGTGTACTTAAAATGCATCGCACAATACAATCCAGGGCACGTTTTATTCATTATGTCTCTATGAACGTGTGTAGCAAGTTTCATTAGTCTAACACTAAAACTGCGACGCAAGGAGTATTTTAAATGCTAAAAAATTCTGAAATTATCAATAACGAGAAAACAAGGATAAAGAATTAGAATTCATATCTTACACCAGCATTCAGTAACTATAAAATATATTAGAGCATTTAAAATTGCTTTCGGATGTTATCTGAGCATTCTTTGGATTCAGAAAAGCTTACAATATTTTATAGACTAAAAAGAGGAAGAGGTGATTTTTTTGAAAATGTTTATGAAATTTCAGACATATACATATATCCTTAAGTAGTTTGAAATTGCAACTGTGTATTTGCTTAAAACGGAATCAATGTTTGGATGGGAAACACAGGTACATCAGATAACCACCAAATCAAATGTCCGATGGGTGTACTTTGTGCCAAACATGCTAAATCGTTGAAACAAGTACTGTTTTAACGTAACCATTTCATGCTTATTCACGCGAAAAGACGCCCTTTCTAACAGTAAAACACCCCCAGAAAAGAAAATATCTGTCATTTGTTTCATAAAAAATTCATTCCTCTAGGACACGATACATCGCTACGGAATATTGGAAATCCACGATTTTTAATTACTTCGCATTTAACTGCAGGAAATTATAAACGTTTGTAAAGGTTTGCTGCCCTCCAAATCTGGGCTTTACGCAAAGCGAGAGGCATTTGTTTAAAATATGAAAAGCTTGCTTCTAGAGTGACAGCATAGAGAAGGCTAGGTCCGATACTAATGATTGGTTATTGATCAGTGAAGCTGACAGTCGCGATAGGACACCCCCAATCTCATGCCAGCTTCCTCTTCCTGACAGCTGTAACACTGGTCCCATTATTGGAATTGCTGCTGGCATCGCACCTTATCTCAAACACCTCTTGTATATACATATTCATTGAAAATGCTCTCCGAACAATTTCTGTTTGATTTGACGTGCAGCATCGGAAATATCTTAATTGGATCTAAAAGCCAAATCAACTCTTGCATAAAACAAAATGTAAACAGCGACTGGAGCGCTCTCTTTCAAATGAAAGTATGAAATTCTACGCAGGATTAGTTTAAAGTCTTGAAGTCAATGCAGGCAGCAATGTATGCTTTATGCATACATTTGATTTACTGGAAACTTGGTATATGACATGAAAACACCAATTCCTATCCTATTTTTATATTAATAGAAGTGACCATAAGTTCTCTTACTTTAACTGAAACTCGCCAAACATTTAGTTATAACTTTAAAAATGTAAATTTAACCAAATGTCTTACCTTACTGTAACGAATTCAAATTAATTTGGAGTAGATAAATGAATATGACAGACCATGCTAGTACAATCTTCTCAATGACGTCAAGAGGTGCCAAAGTCGGTAATGCATGGAGTCGTGAACGGAAACCTGCTGTTCAAAGATCTCTAAGTCCATTCTTCTTAAGATTTTACTCAATAATCTCCAAAATCACAAATGCAGGTGAGGTAGCCTAAGCTTAGATCTAGAAGGTTTCCCCCCAAATTTACTTTACATTTCATTTTGTATACCACCAGTTCATCGCCTATGATACCCTATGCTTTGAACAGCTTTGAACATAGGCTTTATGACAAATTATTAATCAACCCATTCTACTCCTTACAGGAATTTTTTGAAAATGCACCTCAGTTGTATATAGTGTCACTTATTCAGTGAACATTATTTTATCATTTGTACATATTCTGTAAAATATAATAGAAAGATTTGTATTGTATTGTAATATTTATGTTATCTTCTGACTTTGTCCATTGCTGTAAATCTCAACGACAGTAAAATTATTATCATTATTATTATCTTATTATAACATAATAATAACAATAAAATAATAATAATAATTATATTTATGATTATTATAATTATAATATTATATTAATTAATTATATTATTATATTACTATGATAATTATATTATTATGATGATAATTATAATATTCTGATGATTATTATCATTATCATTATTATTATTATTATTATTATTATTATTATTATTATTATTATTATTATTATTATTATTATTATTATTATTATTATTATTATTATTATTATTATTATTATTATTATTATTATTATTATTATTATTATTATTATTATTATTATTATTATTATTATTATTATTATTATTATTATTATTATTATGTAATAAGAACTGACATTAACAGTTTATCAAACAAAATTTGGTGTGATATAGACATAACTTTCTTTACCCATTTTTTCAACAAACTGTAGATACTTAACACGCGTTAAGTGATAAGTCTTAACACGCGTGTTATTTAGTATACTTCACGTTATTCAAGAAATTATTGTATCCATATATTGTTTTAGATACAATGAGAATAGGGAAATGCAATAGACTTAAGCGATAATAAATCCTATTAAAGGTTGAGGCAATGTGATGTCTTTGAAATTCCATTCTCTTTTCATGACTAAGAGCAAGCAGGCAGGCAAGAAAGAAGGCAAAGCTTCTCATTTGGAAAAGGTATTAGTAATGGAAAATAAGAAAATCATTCACACCAAAATATTATTTTTATGAAAAGGTTCCTTCGTTTTTTATTTTTTGTCATTCAATGACTGAATGACAAATACAGTGGTATATTAACTCATGTATGAAGAGCCCGAGAGATCCTCCTTATTTTAAAAGTTCAATTTTGCTCCAGAACGTTTATAGTGGCGTTATCCGTTTTCCAAATAGTTGTTAATGCAGCTTTTAGTCTTAATGCGATGTCATGCAATGTGTATGATTAAATTACTCTTCCGGATCTGTTAATAAGTAAGACGTGACTTGCAAGTTGCTAAAAATTGTGTTTTCTTTTCTAAACCCTGTAATTAAATCATAAAGTGACATTTTGCACAAACATATCGCAAGTAACAGAGGCATTATCATACTGTCGCTAACCCGTTATCGCGATAGCGCGGCCGACGTACAAAAAAGCTAGCCGAAACAGATAAAGATAGCGCGGAGATAAAAGGCTTGCCAAAGCAGATAAATTTAGATAACTAGAAGATTCTAGTGCCTTCTTGTTCATTCCAGAAACTTGAATGGTCGTATATAAAAGAGGCCGTGGCTAGTAAATGGAACTTGATAATCGTGCAGTTGTATTTTTAAAGTAAACTCTTTGTTTGTGGGTGTGGTAGACGAACTGAAAGATTGTAATTGTGTATGTGACGAAATTCTACTACTGTAAGGGTTGGCCAAGTGTATTTCTACGGAAATAAAGAACATTTTGAATTTCTGCAAATTGGACTTTTAATTCTACGAACCCACAAAGTTACAATTTACATAAGTGACTGGTTGTTTAGTTAGCAGCTAGAAAAGGTATTCCATTCGATCCAAAAATTCGATAGTGATAACTCACTAATTTCTTTTTTCAAAATTAGCTCTAACGATATTAATTAAAGTACCACATATATTTTAGGTATTTTATTACATATGAAATGTATACCTAGAACGTTTTATTAATATGCTATTAAGGCCTCATTTTGGATGACTCAGAGAAACGTTAGAGACAGACAATCTTACTGCACAAAGAAGTAACCACATAACTGTGTTTCACCTTGTTCTTTGCTCTGTTGTGTCCTGGTTTCCACATAACCCACTGTGTTCCATTTGCGCGGCAATTATTCCCATCATAATCTGTTTTATTAAGATTACAAAATAAGCAATTGTTATAGCCTGTGGTGTGTAATTAGATTATTCAATATACACTACTTTCTGCTTGAGGTAATCAGAGACCAAGACGATGTTTTTTTTTTTTTTTTTTAAATATTCTACTATAGTTTTAGTTAGAATATATAATTATTATATTTGTAGAGTAATCAGGAAATTTTAAAATTGTTTTATACAATACGTTTTGAACTATAAATTGTGCCCGAAGATAGTTTAATACTAAAGTACTGCCCATCCAGCACAAGATGGAAAGGTAGAGGAATATGTAACGCAATCACTTTTGCTGTCCACATGATGTTTGTACTCACCGTTTGGATGTGATAAGGATACTAGCATCATGTAAAATACACAGAGTTGTCTCATAATTCACCGGTGCATATCTATCACTGCAGTTACTGAAGCAAGCATTAGATCTGGTACCATTGGTGACTCATAGGCACTTTCATACACTCATATCGTAGTAAGCAGCTGCGCAGAACAGATAAGCAGTTCAGGTCCTCTCCTTCAAGTTCCGTATGCCTTCTTGTGGTGGATAGACAGTACTGAACACCTTATAACACCAGTCAACGACAAATGTTTTGAAAACTAAGTGGTTAATGATACCATACCATAATGACTCCTCAAATCAGCTCATTAGGGACAAAAGTGATGCTTATATTTTAAAGAGTTAGCTTAAAAATTCAGGAGAGCGACAAACGGAAAAAGAGAAACAAAATTACATTTGAATTATAAGTATTATCAAGATGTAAATTATTTCCTGTGGTAGATTTTGGGTACTGATAAGGCTATGAGGAGACATCCATGAGGCTGCATGGATGCATGGCTGCATAGGACGGCAGTCGGGTTCGTAGGTCCAGGCACCAGGCTACACGATTTAATTATGATTCTGAGGCCTTCAATATTGGGATAATTGTCCTGAGAATGCTCACTGAGCTATGCCTGGCTTAAGCATAGTGTGGTTTTATTTATATTTTTAGTTTAGATTATTATTATATAACTTTGACATATGTCCAAGTTTTATTTTTGGTAATAATTTAAATGCAAAAACAGAACTTTAATATTAACGATAATTTCTTTGAAATAGCATAGGTAATGTCTAAACTGTTTAAATGTTTAATCTTAAAAAAATACATAGGTTTCAAAATAAAACTCCGATATTAAAATGACTCGTCAGCATATAAGCGAATAGACAATCTAACGTGCCTGACCCGCACTTATGGTATTACATTACTCCGAGAGACGATTTTTGCAAAGTCTGCACCAGTACTGGGATCATGTATTTAGATCATACATCAGATTCGGTTTGTTGTTTATGTCTTTATTTACGATTCTCGCCTTCTGAACAAAGAGTACGTATATGCTGTAAGTAAGACATTAATATTAACATACCACCAGATTCGATATTCATTTGTTGGTATTATCCACACACGTACCATCTCCGTTTTGCGAAATACCATATCGTACCACAACGACCAGGATTGCTTGAAATACTTTGAATTTCCTATAAAAGGCCACTCTTTACGATAACATGGAGATTGCAATATACGAGAGTCTTGCAATGTAGACTAAGTTACGGCTAGGAAGTTCGTACCGCTCGCCCTTCCCTATGCAGGTTGCGACCCACCCTCTCCCGGCATCCAAACGAGTCATGGATAACAAACGCCAGGCGGAGAGGCATTGAAACCGGTTGCCCAGAGAAAAAAAGCGACTTGTGAGATACTCGTAAATGCACATCTATTTAGATTTAATTTTTTAAATATCTGAACACTAGACAAATTGCCAAAACAGGAATTTTACTACATATTTACTCATCTGTGACCGTATTACTAAAACGGTAATGTATCTCTGAAGCCTTTCAAATGAAAAACTCATTCTATGTCCCGTAAAACAAGATTTAGTTGATTGAAAATCTTGTTGAAAATTCGTAAATTATTTCGGCTAATTAAGTTTCTTGATCTGGGTTCTCTTTTTTTCCATGTTTGCTGAAGTATCCCACGATATGTAAATGTAAATAATGAAGTAAATAAAAACATGAATACGTACACTGCTAGAAAATATACAATGGTTGTACAGCAAATTTTATTGCTCATCTTTGAAGCACAACAAAGATGTTAATAGAATGTCTTCCTACCAACGTGCTCTGTGTCATGCAGTTACACCTGTTTTCAGTAATGAGTTGCATTCTACGACGAACCGTGTCCTTGCTAGTAGCGCTGCGTTGTATAGCCATACCTGGCCGCTCTTACACTGCTCAAGGACATCGGTACACACCTCCTAGCTCTGGTCATTATAATCTATTGATATTTGGATTGCTTAGTTCCATTCGTCATAGGTAAAACGTCTGATATTATCTTTCAGCTGTATTGGGAAGATTGATTATATTCCATGTTATTTCATCTCTTTATACTCTTAATAAATGTTGCACGCCGATCATTTAGTCATCGACGAAGCACTGCTTTACATCATTATTATCATATTATTTGTTGTACATTGGTCCATATACTTTTTAAAGTGAACCCTTCTATTTGTCCCTTGTAGTTTAGTTTCGTGCAGTCGCGAATATCCCAAATAAAATACAGGGATTATTCTCGCAAGAACTCAAACTTTGTCGTAATGTCTGATTTCCTTAACCGCAACCGTTAATCCTCCAAGTTCTGAAACTGCATATAAGTGCCCTTCGGCGGTGAAAGAACTCTTGCTCAGAATAGTCGAGATATCTTTTAAAAAAGTAAAGTAGTTTAAACTTTAAAACTCTGTACCTAACTTTCTGTTAACCCCAAGCATAATTACAAAGAACTATGCAATTTGTACATAACAGAAAATCTGAACATATACCTACATCGAAGGAGACACAACACTCTCAGGCGTAAGCTAATCTGTTTGAAAAAAGATACATAATTTGTGCCCATCGAGAAAAATATACGATTAATATATAAATATAATAAGATTATTATAAAATAATATAAAATACAGTTCAATAATTTCTAATGTTAGCACTGCTCATTTTAAATAATGTTTATATGTAATGCTACTGAATTTGATTACGGCACTAGGAAAAAAAAAAAAAAAACGAAATAGACCAAAACTTTTGTACTATGTAGTGTGTTACAATATTTTGGCATTCAGAAACTTTAGTGCACCAAACTACAGAATTAAAAGAAAGCTTATTCAGAGGTTTTGACACTGTTTTTATTGCATACATTTCTGCTTTATTTGATAAACGGCAATTAAAGACGTAAACACTGCATAAAACTGTTCATTTATCGATCGATTCCGGTTGTTTGTTGTGTTTGTGAACTCCCAAGGAGCATGTTTTGTACAATTTAAAAAGACAGCTTGTTATTTTTACGTGTCCCATCGTGTCTTTATCGTGCATCCACTGTGCTGTAGGCCGTCAGGCATGAGCTTGTAGAAATGGTCCGGACAGTGACGCAGCAAGGCATAGGGTGACCATAGGTCGGCGTTATGCCGTCTCCTGCAATTCGATTATTGTCACACTAGTGATTGTTTTGTTTAGCGTAGACACACTAATCTCTGATTCATATAACCTTACCCCGTTGACATGTATCACTCCGCGTGCAACTACCTTCCCCATCACCCTAATTGGCTAATGCGATAGGCCATAGGCGGTGCCTTCCCGTCACAATTAAACTTGCATTAAACATCATGATAATTGCCGGGAAGATAGACAAAATCATACAAATAAGAATATGAAGGCATGCAAAAATACAAGTTGTTAACGAAACTGAGCAAGTTGAAATTGAATGAATGAGCAATGAAACTGAAACAAGTTTATAATGAATAGCCTTTGGCCTTTTCCACTGGGATTTTTTAAACCAGCACACATAACTTACAAAAATGCTGGTCTTTCAGTCTTAAAAGTCATGTCACGCCATACTTTACTCTTCGTATGTTCTTCATTCACCCAAGTCTCGTCACGGTAGTATATTTTGCGACTTGTGTCCCGGTAGAGTCTGATTGTCCTTAAATAACGTCTTCGTCACACAGCAATATCGCCCCTGGAGTGGTAAGTTTTCCTGTCGTCTCAATTTCATGTCGTGATGTTCCTACGGACCTAACATTCACACCTGTAAGTTCAGAGCACAGCTGTTCGACTTCTCTCCCTGACAAAGACGTATTCTTCTCTGTGAGTGCATTAAACACATGAACCTCAATTCTTTTTTCGCCGGTTTGTAAAGGTTTACCCCCTGCGATGCTACAGCGAAAAACTGGCGGTAGACTCTGCCATTATACATATAATAGGTACACGCGCAATAAACGATCAATAAAATAATTTAGCTCTGGTACTCGGCACAGCGCACCTTCGAATAGCAATATATGACTAATCCAGTTCACAACAAGGTCAGTGATCAAAGTCATATAACCACATTGTCATCACTACCGCTAAAGAACGTGCTATGGTGACATGTGAAAGACGGGTGGGCGGGCTATAAAACAAAGGAACTCGCTCTTCACCTCGTTTAAGAATTAACATGCATTTCAGACAAATCAACTCAGTTGCGCAGTATATTTAATTCAGTTACGAAAATATAAATTTGACAACTCCTCTTCGATCATATAAAGATATATCACCATGTTAAATAACGAACTAATTTTTACCGCACAACAGTCTGTACCACAACAGCAGCCAATGAGATGTGATAAGGCCACGTAACCGTTAAGATATACGGGGCAAGCTTATGTGAAACAAGGATTAGGTGCTGTCTTGATAATGTAGTAGTTGTAATGTCACGTGACCTCTCTCTTCTAACGTCTGGTGTGCGAGCGTGTGTAGAGTGAAGGTCTTCTATACTCCTGCGTCCTAAAAAGCACACTTACCTGTGGGCAGTAAATCCGCGAAGGAAAACCTATAAAACAAAACCTACTGGTAAGCTATTCTTATGCATACAACTTGTTTGACTGTAATATGGCGTAATTTATGGGCGAAAGATCACTACCCTCTGTCACGCTTGTGCACGTGGACGCGGAGTAATACAAAGGTTTGTTTCTTAAGACGGATGCAGTATAGTGCCAGCTTTAGTCGGGGCCGGACATATGGCCACGCTCGCTCAGGTACCCGCCTGCGGTGCCGTATGTAGTAAAAGTGGGCGTTAAACACTGCACATTTAATTTCATTTCGCTCAGGTATGGGCCTTATTGCCGTCTTTGTAATATTTTCAGTCTAAATAAATATATCCTTAACTAATTGTAGTTGCAGTATTTTTAGTGTAACCTAACCTTTATAGAGAAATCTCAACCTCTGCTGAGCATGCTCACTTTTTAGTTATTAGCCCCTGAGATCCGATCTAGCCACGTGGCATCTTAATCTGTGTCCATCGATGGTCAGCTCGTGACAATTTTGGTAGAGAACAGCTTCACTCAACAGACGTTCGAGGAGAGAGATCACGTGATGTTACAACTTCTACATTATCAAGACAACACCTAGTGTAAATGCGCTAAACAAAACAGTCACTGGTGTGACACTATCATTATGAAAATTATGTGAATACACTTAAAGACATGTCACATTAATTTTATTGTATCGGAAAGTGTTTCGTTTTGGAGAGAGTTAATTGTGTTGGGTCGGCAGTACGTGGATCCATACGGTCTGTCAAACAGAGACAGTAATACTCTTTTATCAATAATAACTAAAAACTAGTAACACAACTTCACTTTTATTTAATTCCTGGGACTGGTTTCAAAGCAAACATCTGCTTCATCCTCAGCCACTCAGCTTGACACTCACCCACTAACTGACTGACTGACTGACTGACTGACTGACTGACTGACTGACTGACTGACTGACTGACTGACTGACCTTGACCACTACCTAGTTTAAAGAATAGCTCCTTATCTAACTGCTATCTACCGGGGACAACACAAACTTATTGATGATGTCTATTGGAGGAATATCAAAATTCATTACGCGATCCTTATTTTTCAAAATAAATATCTTCTCCCAATCCATTAAATTGTTTCAATAATTTAACTTCTAGATTTACTTCATGATTATATGACCAAAAATGATCAGCCACTGCCGATTTTTCTGTCTGTCTATATTTAATATTTCTAAAATGTTCCTTTGCTCTGGTTTCTAAATTACGCTTTGTTCTACCAATATAGATCTTATTGCATTCTAAACACTTAATTTGATAAATACCTGATTTTTTGTTGTCTGAAATTTTGTCTGTTTTAGAAAACTGGAGCAAATTTAGAAAAAATTTTGCTACAGTTTTCTAAAAATGACAAAATTTCAGACAACAAAAAATCAGGTATTTATCAAGTTAACTGTTTAGAATGCGATAAAATCTATATTGGTAGAACCAAGCGTAATTTAGAAACCAGAGCGAAGGAACATTTTAGAAATATTAAATATAGACAGACAGAAAAATCGGCAGTGGCTGATCATTTTTGGTCATATAATCATGAAGTAAATCCAGAAGTTAAATTATTGAAACAATTGAAAGAACCGACAGATTTAATGGTTTGTGAGAAGATATTTATTTTGAAAAATAAGGATCGCGTAATGAATTTGGATATCCCTCCAATAGACATCATCAATAAGTTTGTGTTGTCCCCGGTAGATAGCAGTTAGATAAGGAACTATTCTTCAAACTCCGGTAGTGGTCAAGGTCAGTCAGTCAGCCAGTCAGTCAGTCAGTTCGTGGGTGAGTGTCAAGCTGAGTGGCTGAGGATGAAGCAGATGTTTGCTTTGAAACCGGTCCCAGGAATTAAATAAGATAAGTGAAGTTGTGTTACTAGTGTTTAGTTATTATTGATAACCTAGTTTACTTCACTGTCAGCAGCTTCAGTTTTTTGCATAAGTAATACTCTTGCCTATTCACTAAATCGAAACACGCCATAGGCTGTAACAATTGTATTCTTTCTTTTGCTTAATAAAACAGAGATGACAAAACGAGCAGATCGACGTTGTGTTAAAATAGTAGCCGCTCATATGGATCACACTGGGTAACATGAAAACCACAATGACCAACACATCAGAAACAATTCGTCGAGTGGTGGGTTCATTGCATACACTGCATCTTAAAGCATTTTGCACAAGAAATCACATTGATTTAGATCTGGAGAGTGATTCCATTATTAAATATTAAAAGAAATTGGCTAATTTTCTTTGACATTTTTCTGCAACGGATTTGGAAGCCTACGAACAGAGCCTACAGTTGTAGGACTGTTTCAGCATCCCCACCAGAACATGGAAAAAGACATCTCTTGGGCCCTTTGTTGCATTGCTCATCACACGTGCATTATTATTATAATTCACATAACACACAATTTACTGGTATACTGAACCTTGAGCATATTTACGAACACACACACATGCAGACACTCCACTTTTTAATTAGAAGACAAAGAAAAAACGCTCATTTAGCCCTATAACTAAAGCTATAAATGAAGCTCTTGAAAAACTATCGAACTATAATGGATGCATAAGTACCTATTTCGGTTTATCAGGTACTGATTGACAACAATTAAGGTTCAAATTTTAGTAATGCATAATAGCAAACAATATGGCAAACTTGATGTATTTTCTGAACACAACAGCCTGTTTTTAATATCGCCACAGGTAACTATAGGTCGTGTGTATTTTGTCACCTGCTAGTCCGATAGTGATAACATATTACACAACGATAAACGGCCTGGAGTGACGTGACAGGACGCTATTACGTCACAATGTTTGGAGAAACAACTGTGGCGCACACTGCTAATGAAATTATTACAGCGTACGGTTGACGTGGCGTTCCACATCTTGATCATTATCATACTCTAATTATAATAATAGCCTAGAACTGGTTCGGCGTTATTGACAAAATGGGAGTTATGATTTGACAGTTCGGATAAAAGCTTGCTCTATTAAATAAATTATCTGCGGTGCATATTAAGAGCATTTATAAACAATGTATGATATTTTTGATGGATAGAGTATGGTATTTTAATTTTTTTGCCACAATAATTCTCTAAACACACACAAACGGTGCTAAAAATTCAAAATATTTTGAGTTTTTAGGGCTATCGTCTTTACATAAGTTTTCCAAAATTTACCTCAACAATGTATGGTTCTATACTTATCGAAAAAAACTAAAAGATTTATATTCCATAGATTGAAATTTCTATAATACGGGATCCTTAAAAAATGGCATTATTTCAGGTATGAAATTTTCATAAAGTTTCCGATCTAATAAAGATACAAGAAATTTTTTCCAGAATTTATGTTATTCAACATAATTTCCTTATTTAAGTTTGAATTTATGAGTCACTATGTTTACACTCAGTCTTCACTTACTTGTTGTTGTATAATTGAAACGTTTTCAAGATCATTCGATCTCATCCTCAGCTGTTTGGTGACTAAATGAACCTCCCTCTTCTTCCACTACTACGGAGCTCCGATCACTCTGCCATCTGGTGTTAGGGGCACTAAGTTTTAATACTTCATTTAATGCCGTTTCAATTATACAACAAGTAAGTGAAGACTGAGTGTAAACATAGTGACTCATAAATACAAACTTAAATATGAAGAATAATTCACTGTTAATAATGCTTCTGCTTTTAATATTTATAATTTCCTTAACTGTACACATTTCTCCCAGCGATGCTCCAATCTCTGTAGCCCGTCCAAACAGTACTCGGCGTTTTTCTCTGCAAAATAATTGTTCATGAAGGTGACTGCCTCTACATTTGACAGAAATCTCTGTCCTCCGAGCGCAATTTTCTGATGAGGGAACAAAGAGAATTCACTTAGGGCTAGATCTGGTGCGTAAGGGGGATGGTCAAGCAGTTCAAACCGTAATTCGTAGATTTTCGCCATTGCAACCACTTAGGTGTGAGACGGTGCGTTGTCTTTATGAATCACGATCTTTTTTCTGCAAATATGGCTCTTTTTCCGCAAGTTCTGCTTTCAGCTTGTCAAGTAATGATGCTCCTGTAATGGTTTTTCCCCTTTCAAGACAATCAGTTAATATAACTCCATGACTATCTCAAAAAAAGCATTATCCATCACTTTATAGCCCAAAAAAGAACAGTTTTTGCTTTTTTGAGCGGTTTCCCCTTTGCAGTTCACTGTACGGACTGTAATTTTATTTCGGACATATAATGACGTATCCAAGGTTTATCAACAGTAATTAATTGGCGCCAAAACTCAGGTTTATAGAACATAAACTGCACCAACAGAGCGTTGCAAATGTTCATTCGAGAACGATTTTTGTCTAACGTAAACAAACGCTGCATCTAACTCGCGGACAGCTTTCTCATGTCTAAATGTTAATTTAACATGTGACAAACACGTTTTTTTACATGCTCATAGCCTTTGCTATCTCTTACTTCAATTCGATGGTCAACTAAAACCATGTGGTGAACTTAGGCGATGTTTTCGTCGGTAGTTGTAGTTTTGGACGTTCCGAACGTTCATCGTCTCCTAAGCTCTTACGGTCGCGTTTAAATTCAGCTGCCTAATATTTCGCTGTGGTAAATGATGGTTCAGAGTCCCCATACACAGAATCCAACTCATCTTTGATGTGCCTTTCAAGAACATTTTTTTTTTTGTTGTAATTTTTCGTCCCCCAAATTTAAGTCATATCGGACGATGAATTGAATGGGTGAAATGATGCTCAAATGTGTCCAGGGTCCACAGAGCTTAGAGTTACCCAACATTCATCTTTCAGGATAACGGAAAATCCCGGAAAAATCCTTACTCAGGTAATTCAACCTGACGGAGATTGGAACTCGGGACCTCTTTAACGTGAGGCAGACTACCAACACGCTACCGAGGCAGGCAAGAACAAATATTTAATGACAGTTCGATACTAGATTTTGTACATTTTCATAAAAAGACTCATATCAACTCACCCAAACTACTTCTACGTAACAACTGAGCGTCCGAAATGGCTGAAACTTTGGTGAATAATTTGACAACAGATGAACAACGAAATTTTCTAGCTTTTATTTTCGTGTGCTGCCATCTTCATGTTGAGGTCGGAAACTTTTCAGACCACCCTCGTATAGACTGTAACAGAAGCCCGCTACAACATATATCCGGAAATGCTTTGTTTCGGAACATTATTATTCACTGGTGCTATCGCTTACCGCAGATAACTTTTTACAGAAGACGTTTAAAGTAATTACCTCCTACTTTAACATAGGTCTTACATCAGCATAATGTGGCCTGTGATCCCATATTTCAGGAGTTTTGAGTATTTCATCACAATCTGCCAGAATTACATTCTAAAAGTATTCCAAATTAGCCACCAGAGGTTAATAGACCAGCGCTTCAAAATTGCCTCACTAGTGAAAATCGACAGGTTCAAATCAGGTTAAGGTGATGGCCAAACAATTGGATCTCCTTTATCTATCCATCTATCAGGAAATGGTCAATTCGGCTAACAATAGTACTGAAGTGTGTACGTATGTATTCGTACAAGAACTGAGCTTGATGACGAACGTTCAGTGCAGATACCTTATTACACATGACGTATGGCGTTTTCCAAGAAGTCTGTGTACGCCGCGTCATAAGTCTGTTTACAAGTACAACTAGCCGATTACCTATCATACTATCAACACTTGCTGATGTTATGGAACAACTGTATGTGCCCATAAGCGTTGTTTGTGGAAATTTGTAATTTCAGCTCGTGTGAATTATTTTTCATCTTAAATAGTACTAAGAATGTTCGAGGTTTTGGTACACTAGTGCAAGAAGCACTGCCAGAACATCAATCGAGCTTGGTTATCGGCGAGTGATATTGCCTGCGCACATTTCAAATGATAAGTTATTGCTGTTCTCGCAACAGTTTGCAAACAGTAGTATAAAAACACTCACTTAGAATGTTAACCTTCGTGTTCCATTATAAGTAGTCGTGAGTATCTAGAGAATTGTGAATCTCCTCCTGGAGTTGTAGATGCGTGCTCCCCCCTCCAACACAAATGTAAACTTCACATGATCGGACAGCCCAACAGCGTATTCAGAGAACCAAACGTCGGTTGAATGACAAATTTGTTATTTATTTTCAGAATTTTTCAAGAAAGCATAGAAAATTATTGCACTCCATACAACCTTTATATGGAACGTTCTTCGAAAATGCTTGCTTTCTCAAGAATGCCACTGACGATTTTGATTAAAATACCATATATTTAATATACTTTTATATCAAATGAAATGAACAAGTATACCTTGAATTTTCCAGCTATGTTATCAGAAGTTCTGTTCACTTTTGATTACTTCTATATAACAAAAATAAAGAACTTTTTACTACACATGTTTTTTCTTTTACTTTCCAATACTTTTCTCAAGCGAAGAGCTGGAGACTCGTTATTACCTTTTTGGGTTTTGAACATCCAGGAGAATGAAATTTCATGAGCCATTACTAGCTGCTTAAAGATTTGTCTATTGTTTAAGCCTACTGTTTTCTCCTGTTCCCACTGTACCTATAAAGAAAAGTGTACTGTAATAAGATCATTTCTACAAACGTCTATATCAATTAGAAGAATATGATTTTACTAATATGTTTTACAAGCGTGAGAACAGATTTTTAAAAATTACTTTTGAACATTGTCAGTTTTATGTCCAAGGCGTATATTATTTTTAACTTGAACGCACACGTATAATAATAACCGCATAGGATGTTTTATTTGGCGTGAATTGGGTTGACAATTTCCAAAATTTTACTTTTACTGGAAATTAAATGGTAATGAACATTTTAAGTATTGAAGTGAATCTTAAGTATATTAGAATCGATAAAACCATGCTTAAAAATTAGCAATATTTAGATATCTATTATGAATTATTTATTTTTCATAGAATAACTTAGGTTAAAGTCTTACTGACGAATCCATAATCTCAAGAAAGCTACAAATTTGCACTGCATTTCATGTAGAATAACGAATTTGAGAACTAAGAACAATGGACAGTTACTGTTAAATTTTCACAGCTGTTTCAGCTTAACCAAAAGCCTACATAGTGAAAGTTGTAATGCAGTTGACTGACCAACGTATAGGTTTTAAAGCCTGGATATTGAAGATGAAAAATACGTGCAAATGTGCAAGGCGATGCAAGAGACAATAAAGGTAACATTTCGCATGGGAATAATGTATGAAATATAGCAGCTTGCCTCCTCCGCCACCTGGGCAAGGTACAATAGAACCGTTATTGCATTTGTCTATATTGGAAAGTTGAAGCCCGCGGTTTTGGATTTTCCGTGCCAGTGTTCTTTCTCTAAGCAATATACCAATAACTGGATAGCTACAATCTCGCCGGGTGATGCAAGTTCTCCAGTAAACAATCAGGACAGATCAAATAACTGGGTTGCCCTAAAGTTAGATTAACCACAATTCGTAATATGGGAGGCTCGAATTCGGAAGGTCCCGAGTTCGAATCTAGATTTTTTTTTTCTTTACCAGGTTGGTAGTCGAATGCTGGAGCGATCCTTTTCAACCACGAATTTCCTGTTCTGTTCATTTCCTATATGTTTTATGTTTCAGGACAGCATGACCAGTCGATGACGACTGGTACATTGCGGAGGGATGGTGAAATAGTCGAAGTCCTCTGCGGGCCTTGTTCCTAGGACTCCCAGATTGATGGTGTCATTCTGGAATCATTATAGACCCTCACCTTTGTTGGCGGACATCCTCTGGTTCAATTCTCTCTCCCTCATTCCTCTTTCCCCACACACCTCAGTGGGGCCATTCAGACGGCCTAAGTGTTAGTGCCGAAGTCTATTAGCTGAGGCCTAACTCTAATAGCAATTATCTATAAAGGTTGAAATAAAATAATAGATTGAAACAGTGCCTTTCCATACGTTACTTCAAGAATGAAGCGCCAAAGGTGCATGAAGGGACTTCCATGTCGATATTAAAAAAAATAAAGAAAGAAATAAAAACGGTTTTTGGAACCATTAGGCACACTCTTTTGGGAGGGCAAGACAGTAACAAGGCTAAAGTCTGAAGGAGTAAGGGTTTTTGCATTTTAATACACTTTTATTTGCAATGCTTAACGCCCACTTTTACTGAATGCAGCACCGCAGTTGGTGACACCGATGATTGAGCACCGGTGGAATGAGATGGCAGGGCAAACCGGAGGAAACTCCCCTCCCCTATGCCGCTTTGTCCACGACATATCTCACGTGCGTTCGCCTGGGGTCGAACCCGGGGAAATGGCCGATCTCCATATCAGAAAAATATACTGTAAAACATAAGTGTATACGTATTTAGTACCACAGAAAATAATTAACAAGAGGTCATTATCACATCGATGTCTTAGATTATCCAAGAATTGTTAAAGTGAGAATACATCAAAGTAAAATATTGGTGTCTTAGCTTTCTCTCCCATAGGGTCCTTATTTGCCGTGAAATACTAGAAACCTTTAAGTTGCGAATACGCCTTCCATTCAACAAATACCTGCCTGAGTCGCCATAATAAACGTGCCCCAGACTGAGGCTGGAAGAGCATATCTGCGCGCAAGACAAAGATAACTTACAAACAACGTTGCACGTAGCGAAGAGAAAATGGCCGCATTATCGCTTCATTTTGCTTAGAAATGTGTGCCTCCAGGAAAACAAGAGTAAAACTGAAGTGATAAAATGTGCACGTTTTTTAAACTTCTGATTCTTTATTAGTTTTTTAAGACAACATATACGAGCAATTGGTGAATGATTCTAATTTCAATTTCATTCTCTCTTCGAGTGTTTCTTTCTTCATGTACTCTCAATGAAATAAGTTATAGCTCGAATTGTAACTTCAGTGCGTTAGTTCTTTAGACATTACTTAGAGATTAAATGTGGATAATAGCCGATAAAACAGATTTAAAGTTTTTGTGAAGTATTTGTACTTTTCCTTCTAATTTGATATACATTTTATAATTGATGTACAATACGTATGCTTTGAGTATACCTTCTCACAATGGTACTGCAACTGTCATTCTGTAAAGTAAGTTCTTCATCACTTCACAAAAGCAATATATAACAACTAGTGAATTAGAAAAATAAAACGCAGGTAAACTTTTATGGGACGTTTTGTTGTATAATTTGGTATAATTTTTATAATTTTAAATATGGCAACTTTTGAGAGTTTGTCATGCAATTTAGTTATCCGCAAATATATACGAGTTTAGTTTCTTTATTGTTTCCTAAAAATGATTTATTTACGACAGTTTGTAGTAAATGCGTCATTTGTAATTCTGGTAATTTCGAAAATTAATTGTTGATAAATTTCAGTTACAAAAGATATAAAAAGACAAGTATATACACTTTAATAAAACATTCATTGGATAACGTTACATACGTGTATTTAAAAGGCATACAACCAAACAATTAAACAAATTCAGTGTGATGTCCTAAATAGTTTCTGGGACAATAGTTCAAGAATTTAGCACATTTAACTTGGCAAAACAGGGTTTTCTATCTCCCTTTAAACAGAGAATAAATTTGAATCCGGATATGTGAACCTTTAGAACATTAGACCTTACGATCATTAGATTATTATTAAATTAGGTATTATGTATGACTGTTATAATTAAGCGTCAGATCTATTCTTAGTCAATAATAAGACTTCTAAGTTATCGCCACAATTTTTTCTGCAGTTTATCTGCTGATACGTATGTTAAAAGATAAAGTTTTCTTGCATCTTTCATGCCCATTTCTGTACTTTTCTTCTCAAAATCACTTGGAGGGGAAAAACTATGGAACTTTTGAATTCCAAATGGAAACATCTTAAATACAATATATTCAATATAAACACTCTTACATATTATTTTCCGAATACGTCACACAATTCGTCTCTTATTCTAACTGCACAATCACCGAGCGGGATGGCTCAGGCTGTTTCGTCTGTGACCCGCATTCCGGAGGCCCGGGTTCAATTCCCGGGGCCAACCTACCTGAACCATTGGTCCTTTCGGGATATTTCCCGGGTCGCTAGGCGAATGCTGGATAGGAATTACATCCCCCGAATTTCCGGTCCCTCCATTTCATCTCCACTATCATTTCAATCATCTCTCATCTGGTGGTCTCTTTTAGGGCAGAGGTGTCAGCGGGTGTCTCGGCGGTGCATGGCAGGATGATATTGTGACGACCTAACCATGGATGGTACAGGATAAAGAGCACATGGCCAGATCGTACACGGGAGAGAGTAGCTCAATTGGTAGGGAATGCATGCTTTGTGAAAGGTTCGGGTGGTTTTCTATTTGGGTTCATTTCTACAAAATGTATGGCTGACACTATATAACATTATAATTCACTTAATAAGAATATTTACTACAATCAATTATACTACATATGTGGGCACAGCGGCCGGTTACCTGTCTCAAGAGGCTGCGGACAAATCCATTTGATCAGGCCGAGGGATGGTGCAAGAGAGAGCAAGCAACCGGCTTACACCAACTTATTATCCAACGGGTGATGGAGTGGAGGAGTGACGTCACGCGTACTACTGAAGTCAGATGAACTATTATTTTTATTAATTAAAACAGTCACTTGTGACAATATGCTCTGAGGAAAAGTACTTCCCCCTCCGGTAGGTCGGTTGTCGGTCTCGCTCCTGTACTAGTACCATTTCGGGACCGCCAGCCAGGGACTTTTGGGGCTCGGATCGCCTGCCTAGGACCATTAGGGCTCTGCTACTGGGCTCGTTGCCGTCCCGCTGTAGGGGAGCGAATTCGTTGTCCTGGCCTGTCGGGGGAAGTCTCTATCCAAGTAAACTATAGAAACCCTGCCCTCTGTACTGTCGTGGCTCCTTGGGACGGACATCCTCTGTCTCCTTCACCTCATCCTTCCTCCCGGGGCATAGGAACAATGGACCCAGCATGGTGGCCTACGTACCGAATCCCCTCCAATCAAAAATATTTTTGCGTCAGAAAGCAATTGTATCACCCCCAGCCAAGATCGAACTGTAAACTGTCTATATTTAAGATTTGAAGCTTTCGTGGCGATGATTATTAAACAGAGCTTCTCGGGTTACCAGCCGTGCGATATTTACTAAGTTGCTCGAGCTTTTGGCCATGTTTACTCTATGGCCTTCTTCAGGAAGCCCATACTTCACTTCCTGAAGAAGGCTATAGATTAAACATGGCCGGAAGCTCGAGCAACATTATAAATATCGCACGGTTGGTAACCAGAGAAGCCCTACTTAATAAAACCTTTCTAACTTGTCCTTACAATTTTTTGCAATTGAAGGAATACAATATGATATACAAAAATTAAATTAAAACAAAAATTATATCGCTGAAGTATTCAAGCATGTCAGTTGATATGAGTTACTCCTTTCATGTTAACTGGAAATCTTCCATGCTTAAGGCACGTCATCTGTGTGAGATACAAATTTAAGAATAATTACATAATTAACTCTAGGATAAACATAGGGGAGATGCGCCCGATACCGCACAGTGCTCAGTAACGCACGGTGTCAGTATCTCGTAGTTGCCGATAGATAGTAAAAGCCCATGGTGTGTATTTAGACAAATAACTACCTTTGTTACCAAAAGAAAGTTTTCCTTCTTTTTTGACCCTTGAATCAGAAGTTATTGCCCAAAGGAGTCGTGTAGTGAACTGGAGCTGTGCTGTTAACAACTTGCTGACATTGCTGCTACCTTGTCCGGTGAAGAACTATGTAAGTATTTGTACCCATATTATTTGGTATTAAGTAGACTACACCAACACAAAAACCAGTGTCGTTTTAAAAGAATCGGGCCGTCCTTAGACGTTATATATACGTACATGTGAGTTGCTCAGTACCGTACGATAGCAATTTTCCCAGTACCGTACGCCAAGGTATATTTTTATGCCCTGAACTTGCACTGACAATAGATTAATTTTTGTTTATAGGCATTCCTGTCAACATGGAGGCCAAAAAGAAAGGAAAATAGTTAGAAGAAAATATGAAATAAGCATTAAAGAATGTGATAGAAAGTTTAAAAAGCCTGGGAGTAGCAATATATATTGCTGAAACATTAACATCGACTCTGTATAAATTGATGTTGCAGAAAAAGGCACAAAAACAGAAGAACAAACCAATAGCAAAGGGACACAAGACTAACTTTAACAAAACTATAAATTGAGAACCAGCTCTAACTCTTTGCCAACAGAAACTGTAAATAGTGAAGAGCCTTAGAAGACAAAGGAGATCAAATTTTCGAACCAAAACCAGTGTCGATTGAGGTGTTCTAACAAGAGTGTATCATTTGCTTAGAAATCACAGACGAGGCTTGGGTTCAGTGTGTATCGTGCAAGGGTTGGACACATATTGTATATACAGAGCAAGAGGACATTGATTTTTATAGATGTGATCACCGTGTTTAAAAAACTGTTTCATTAGTTGTAAGATATTTTTATTTTGTTGTGATAATCTCTAGAGAACGTTTTGAAATATATATCATTCTACCGTGTTCTGTTTTTATCTAAAAAATGCAAGAATAATTATCTTGTGATTTTTATGCAGTTCTTCTTCCTTTATATAGAAATATGTATTTACTTGCGTCAGTCCGGTGCTGGGAAACACTTTGAGTTGTGCAGTTATCACCAGTATTTAATTTAGCTTTGAACAGTCAGTGTGACTCGCGTTCATGAATGTTCATTACTAATGCGTGATAATAGTAACACGCTACTTGTTTTCAATTGCAATTTCTTTAAATTTTGAAAACACCATAGGTGTGTGGTACTAGGCGCATCTCCCCTAATTAAAATACTGTTCAGTGTGCTTTCCGAACATTTTAAGTCCTATTAGCCCGATTTTTAACTATTCATAAACATCTGCAATGACTTTCCACGTTCCAAATAAAATAAACAAAATATGAGATTAGGTTAGAAGTTACACTAATGGTATATAAAACTGAAATATTTGTAGCTTTTCACAAAATTCGTATGCTACACTTTGGCATAAGTAACTCTCTGACCGGTACAGTGAGCTAGTGCGTGGCAGCTTTGATTGCTGGCCATGGAATTCCCGAGTTCGATCCCCCACATAGCCGTGGGGCTTTTAAGCCTCCGTATTCAATAATTCAATAGATTCCTAGTAAGAGCTCAGGGTAAATCTTTAGGGCCTGCCAGGGCCGTTGGGCACTCTGCCACTACCATTGCGACTCGTACTAGGCTTACGCAGTGATCAGTGGTTATGATGTCAGCAAACAGTGAACCCAAGGAAACCGAAGAAGCGGTAAATTGTATCATTTAAGGAATGCTTAGTTAATAATAATGAGACTATAATTATTTCAAATCTGATATTGTAAAAATAACTGAACATCATTCACTCCAGACTTCGTGGCTTGAAAGAACATCGATTTATCGAAACAAGAGAAACCACTGCTGTTTTGAGACCAAACATGCTCCATCGAGAACCATTGATTCAAATGCTCCTTCAAAATGCAGTAGCTCTATAAAGCTTATGAGATATTAATGTTATTTACTCATATGCTGTTCCTGTTTCCCTTTTAACAGCCTGAACGGTAATACGATCACACCTTTGAGGACATCATAGAGAATAGAGATTAAGCAAATAAATGGAGCGCAGTGTTTGTCCACAGTCAACATCAACGCTAGATTTAGTAATTAATTGTGTTACGTTTGGTGACGGAGCAAAAGCGGCTGATGTACACAAATATCATTGTGTTTATAATGCATGAAATAATGTCATTGAGGTGTTATATGCAACAATATGCAGGGGACAAAATCAAGAATAGAAAGCGAGAGTACTCTGCCCTTTATTTGCTCTCCCTAACCAAGTTTCCTCTTGAAAACTTTGCGCTAATATGATTAAGATATGCTTACTAAATACTTTTAGTTATAAACGCTTATCATAAAATATGGTTATAACACTTTTGCCAGATAAAGGGCTGAGGACTTAATGCAAACAATTCTACTAATGTGGGAGAAATACAAAGTTAAGCAGTGGAACAATTTAGGAATGTTATTTTATTTCATCCATCATTGTTGGTACTAGTAACTACCATCTGGGTTATGAACTACGGGTGGTAAAACAATTTTGTTAGAAAAGAAAATGAGGAATGCAGTTACACTGCTATGAACAATCAGTGAAGTACTACAGTCAAACCTCGTTAACTCGGAGCAGTTTTGGGAAAATAAAGTTATTTATTGTAATAAATGAAGACTTGTTTTATAGATGATAAATTGCTATTTTCAGTAGGTATACTACTTGAATTCTCTTGCTAGCGGACGAATTCTTTGCACTCTCCCCACCTGCTTGGGACTAGGTTGGAAAAGAAACTTTAATGAAATCATGGAAAAGGTTGTGGCTGATGTGTATGACTTGCCAGAAAATAATACTGAAGAGGGGAAAACAAGTGTGGAAGATTTTACAAGCCATTTTAAAAATGTGGATAGTAGGCGACCCGGGTTCTGTCCCAGGCGACCACAAAGTGGGATTTATGATGGGCAACATGGCGCCGATGTGGGTTTCCTCCGGGTCCTTCGGTTTCCCCCACCATCATTCCACCAATTGCTCCATTATTCATTCATCCCAGGCGCTGGGCCGACCCCCCAATCCTGATCTCAACTAGCAAATCAATATGCTTCAGCTCCCTCGCTCTGAGAGGACCCAAGCTACTCCTAACACTAGCATTGGTGAGTAAGGGAGACAAAAAGGTTAGGATGGATGTTTGATGGTGAAGAATACATTGACAATGACGGAGATTATAAACCTATTACAGAGGAAGGCATCATTGCGCCATGCAGTGTCACTGAAAATGAAAATGAAGAGTATTCAGATTGAGACAATGTTGATGAATGAGCTGTGGTTATGACCCACTAAGCAGTAGCAAACACAGATGTTTTATTTCGAGAGTCAAGCTGAAACATTGCCAAATTAACTTATATTGTTAAAGCTGGTGTGAGATGGCGCTGCACGTAAGAAATACACTCAACTGAGGCTCACTGCCCTTCTACTACCGACTAGCTTGTAGAAATATTGTGTATAGTGCAAGTACATAGGCTATTTTTCTAGGTGAAAGTGCAGCGATAGTAATTTCTAAACTGCATTAAAAATATTTCGGTGATATTGTTCATGTTTTTGCTATAGTTTTCCCGTCTTTCTCTGAATAACCCGGGTTCTCGTTAACTCGGATCGGTAATTGTCCCAGTTGATCCGGGTAAACGAGGTTCTACTGTACATGGCAAAGCTTGGAAGCATATCGCAAAACATGTGAAAAAACGGATATGTTTACGCGAACCTATTGCTCAAACACGGCGAGTTAGTGTACTATCTTTCAAGAAAGTAAATTTACACTTTCCGCGGGTCAGTATCACTCAGGCTTTCCGTGACTAGATGGTACGAAAACTAAATCGACCATGCTCGTAGATGTATAGTGTCGTGGTCGCCATTTTAACCTGCTACTCACTTCGAAGATTTCTGAGGCTATATTAACCCAGTATAACAAAAGATTGAGTATATACCACAAAGTAATAATTATCTTGCAGCTGAGCAATTAACTACATGACGTTGGAAAATGTGCAAGAAAACGGAAAACACGTGGAATTATGATTTTAACAGAACCAATATCTAAACTGTATGTGAAGCAAGCTTCCTTAAGTGCTCACGTAGCTCAATGACAGAGAGCACGCGCTGTGATAAATATTACGAGAGTTCATTGTTCGAGTACCATCCTGTGGATATGTTTTCATTCCAGATTTTTAATTTGTTAGATTAAGTAACCAACCAATTTACAACTGTTCTCTTGGGGTAAGCTATTTGGATGTTTGCTCAAATCAACAAGTTGCAGAAGCACTGAACTATTAAACTCAGAGAAAAGAGTCGAAGTCCTACTATAAGGAGATTTATATATTGGGTTTGTTTTTCTTTGTCAGCCTTAACCTCTATAGTACTTGTATAACCGAGCAGATGGTCCAAGCTCTGGACTTCGTCTGGTAAACGCTTAGGTAAAGGAATGCTGGGAAATATGCTTACATTATTCTAATTTCCGTTCATCCATTTCCTCTATCTCTTTACACTTTACCTTTAGTTCTGGCTGGCTGATTTAGGAAATGTATTCTCCGTAAATCCTCCTTTTATGAATTAGTATAGACCTCCCAAATTCCAATGATTTACAGACTGCAGCTCTTGTGGACCTATTCTCTGCTTTGTTTCTGCTCAGGTCTCACCATCCTTGGTATTTTCTCCCCTCACACCTCCCTCCCTGCGGCCATACGTTCGAGGCACAGACACAAAATATCTGCCACAGGTTGAGGTGCTAAGCCTCCTTCAAACCTTGCCATACTGCCAAGTATGTATTTGTACAATAAACTTTAGTAATTTTACACTAATTATATACTTTTATCTGTAAATTTAGGAAATGAACATAGAAGAAACGGAACCAAATTTTCTCTAATAATAATTAAATAAACATTTCAATATTCTCATAGCTGACTAACTATTGCAAAAGAATTCCATATTTTTAAATGAAAGTAAAAGAATGTTCTCATCTTTTCGAACTATAAATATGGAGAGTTCTTAATTTTATTTCAGATATATGAATATCTTTATTTCCAGTTGTAACATACACTATGCGGAAAAATAAAGAGTGGCCAGTTGTGAAATTTATTTGTGATCTCTCCTATAGGCTATGGTCAATTAATTGCACCATGGCATAAAATCACAAACTAAATGATGTGGTATGTTCTATGATATTCCTCAATAGTAACTTTGAACGGAGATTTATGACGTTTCTGGTTTAATTCTATTTTATGTATTTTTAATCATAATATTGTTAATAAGGATTATGGTTTTACAACGAAATTTTATTCTTTCTATTATGCTTGAACCAACAACGTCCGGTTTTCTCTTTGCTGAGATATAAACCCTAATTTATTTTTAAAAATATTTTGTATACTTTGGGTGTTTTATTTCATTATTAATTATTTACAAATGTGGTTTTAATTTCCATTTACATTCCGTCAAAGTATTAGTAATGGAAATTTAATTCGGGAGGCCGGGGTTCGATTCCCGTGACCGACCTATCTGACCCATGGGCTAATCGGAGGTTTTTCTGGGTCACTAGCTGAATGCTGGATAGTTTAATTACATCTCCCAATTTCCTGTCCCTCCAGTTTTCCCTCCATTATCATTTCATTCATCTGGTGGTCTCTTTCAGGGTAGAAGTGTCGACGGGAGTCTCGGTGGTGCATGGCAGGATGATATACTCTGAGGAAAACTACTTCCTCCTCCGGTAGGTCGGTTGCCGTCTCCGCGCCTCCGCTGGGACCATTTCGGGACCGCCAGCCAGGGACCTTTGGGGCTCGGTTGTTAGGCCCGTTGCCGTCGCGCACCAGGGGAGCATGTTCATTGTCCTTACCTGTCGGGGACAGTCTCTATCTAAGTAAAAATTAGGGAACCTGCCCTCTGTACTGTCGTGGTTCCTTGGCTCGGCCGCCTTGTCTCCTTCACCTCATCTTTCCTTCCAGGTGTGCCCCACTTGGGGGTATAGGAACAATGGGCCCATCATGGTGCCCTACGTACCGAATCACCTCCGCAATGAAATCCTAATCCTAATGTAGCTTTAGGGCGTACAATTACTAGATCATTAGCGTACATATAAAGATATTACTTTTTTATCAATTGTATGTTTTGCTTCAAAATGCTGTAAAACACTAATTTAAAAATATATAAACATTACAAAGTGGAATATACAGAAGTTACATTTTAAAGTCCTAAAAATATCCACCAGAAATTAAAGTATCAAGAAGAAGAATAAAACGTGTAGTTTCCTGATTATGCAGCACTTTAGAAGAAGATGAAGCGATCCTAAGAAGGATGCTAATAGAGGTAAATAGCCACGGTAATATGTGTGGGGGGAATATAAATATAAACAAAGATAAATTCTATGGTTAATGGAGGGAAAGAGGAGACGTTGTGCTTTGAATTCTGGATGAGAAAAGTGAACTCTTGAAATTTATACTTGGTAGACAAAGCAGTGAATCTTTCCTTTTCTTTTATAAGTTATCTAATAAATAATACATTCTCCCTAAACCATGTCTCTATATTCGGAAAGCAACGAATAAGAAATATTCAGAACTAACTTAATCTAACGAATTCAACTCATTTATGTAAACAGTACATATGGTTAACGCAATATAACATGATTAGAGGGAGGTGGATGACAAATGAGCTACCTACAGCGCTGAAATGTACGACAGTCATAACATTATGTCAAATGTTTCTCAATTACACATGAAAACAAATCCAAATTTACTGCATGATATTTTATATATCCTTACGTATAATTAACTGAAACCAAAATATAGGTATGTCATTGTATGATGAAATTGAAATAATTTTCCAATTAAGAAGACAAGTTGATCGAATAAAAGCTGCAAGAAAATATTATTTCTAGGTATTTGTCAATTCTAACTGTTACTTTCATCCATAAACATTTAGATAAATAATAAATACTATTACTAAATACTAATATTATCTAAAATATTTGATGTTTAATAACTACATTAAGCATTATTATATATTTTTAAATGTGTTAAAAATGCACATGACATCTGTATATGTTCGCCACCAGCTCTCTACGTTCTTTGACGGAATGAAAACTGAATCTTCGCATATCCAAAGTATTGCTATTGCTAAATAAATAGCAAGATAAAATAAGTCTTATTAATATTTTAATGATTCATTCTGTTTTATTAGCAAGAATTAATTTTTTCTAGGGTTATGTTCATCTGCCCTTTTGCTATCACTGAAGTGGCTATCACTAGCGGCTAGTAAGAAATTTGATATACAGAGGGTAAAGCTACAATTCCAGTACCGACTTAAATCCCCTCTTTACTACACATTTTCTGCTCCCAAGTACATATACTTAAAAGTTCTAGATTCCAACCGTGATAAATTAGTCACGCTGAATGGATATTGATAAGCAGAATTCAACCTTTAAGTCAACATTTTTATTTTACACGTGTCAGCTTCTGGCATCTTTCAGAATGTGAAAGAGAACAGGAAGAAATGAGGACAATGTCAAACTATGACCTTAAATGCGGTTAGTGTTCATTTTTTTAGGATGCCTAAGTGAGAAAGTTTATAGAAACCTTAACCAGATAATTCACCGCACAAGGAAATCAAATCCAGGCTCCACTAACTCCAAGCAGACACATTACTGCAGGTGGATCATTCCTTTGTGCCACCTCTGAACACTAATCACGCTAACAGAGCTTGAAAACGCAGTGTGCATCAATGAGCAAGCAGTAACGTGTTTCTGCTCACATAGAGCTAGGATCACTGGGGGGTATAGAAGGTAACAATGAACAAAATGTGCAGCAAATTTGTGTTTTCACACAATTCCCACATGTTTCCATGTGTTTGACTGTTGTCGTGTTTGCGTACAGAGTGTGAAGGGGTCGATGCGAGGTTATCGAGTAACGCGTCATTACAGACCATTTGAACTCCACAGTGTGTGTTTAAGCTGCATGATTTCGCACTGGTGGCAGAGGTGGGACGACCGACATTTTAGAGAGAGATATATATTTTCGGAATGCGTGTGCCCAGTGCTGATGGTAACATTTCGTTGAAACATATAGAAGAAAGAATTCCCTTTTTGTGTGATTAAGTGTAGTTTTTTTAGACAAAGAATATCTACAGGTATTAGACACGTGTAAGCACATTCGTTATGAGGGAACTCTAATAAGATGGCTTTGATTTTTTTCGAATTCATTAAAACATTCAAAAAATGTTCACACTTTTAGAGAAGATTAGATACTAATGACTAAATGGGAAATTTTTAAAAGTGTATCATTTAAAGAACTAACTTCAAAATAACCACTAATAAAAGAATGGATGACGAACTATTAAGAAATTGTTAAAACTGTTGCCCTAGGCATAATATCCTCATTTTAAATGCATATTAAGCTATTTTATTTTACTCTGAAGTGTCCATTCTCAGATGTGCATGGGGGCATAATTTACGGGGTATTCTAAATATTACAATAAGAAATATTAGCCTTTATGTTTATGCTTTGAGTTGGTTGAATGAGTGTTGTAAATATTGGTTATCAGAAATTGTTTACGGAATTTTAGTAAATGAAGGCGAGTTATTCCAGGTATGGTTGGTCACCAATGCTATTAGATTTATAAGGTACAAATATTATTCCAAAAACTAAAATTTTAAGGATAAAGCAAAGTTTGGAACTATTAGTCCTTAAGGTAGTGAATAAATTTAAAACTGGAGAGTTTAGTCAATTCTTTAGTTTATCACCTGCTAAGTGCTTTAAATTGTTCTTACAATAAAGTGTATTTTGTATGGTTTCAAATAATATTTGGGGAATAATTTCAAATAATAAACATAACTCTGACAGACAAATGTTTGCATCAGTAGCATAACAAATGAAGGATATTTACGAAATAGTGAGAGGTAGAGAAACTAATAATTACTGGCAGATTTTTGTCTTTTTTGTTTATTTATTTACGTCCTCCAGCGTTACGTCATATGGATGATGAATGAAATGGGTGAAATGATGTTGAATTGAGTCCGGGGTCCAAGGAGCTTAGAGTTACCCGACATTCGTCCTCCAGGATAAGGGAATACCCAAGAAATATCCCAACTCACCCTGACCGAGTTTCAAACTTGGGACCTCTTGAACGTGAAACAGTCATGCTGTCAACCACGCTACCGAGGCGGACCTGCCTGGGTTGAACAGAAAAACACTTTTTAGGAAAATGTTTCATGTGTGTCTAACTATCAGTAAATAGCACGATTTAAAAGGAAAGCTGCGTGAATACCGTTCCTTAGGATTTTGAAACGATCTAAACCTTTTCAAGAAAATCTCTCTACTACTCTATGCATGGAAGAGTTTTTCTTATGTTTTATTTTCTGTAAAAATTGTCAACAGCTTTGGTCAAAATGCCATTTGCTTAAATTAGTTACATAACAAATAATATGTTCCTATATTAGAATTTTATGGGAATAGACTTTGAAGTACTCTCTATTCTTAGAATGTCATTCTTTCAAGCCCTCTCGGTTTTTAGTTGTTTTTCGGAATTGCAGGAAAAGAGCATGGATTTTCTTTTGCCTTCAACTCTGACATTCAATAGTGTTGGAAGTTACATCGGACGATGGATTAATTAAATAGGTGAAATATTGTACAAATACAACTGGGGTAAAAAGTTACTCCACAATGTATTTTCAGAATTAGGAAAACCCTTATCCGAGTAACTCGCCCTAAAACAGATTCAAACTCCAAATCTCTTGAATGAGAGGTAGACATGCTACTACCACACAACAGAGGCCAAAATAGATACAGTGTCCAGTTGTAAAACATTTGACTAATCACTTCCTCTTTTTTTTTTTTTTTTTTTTTTTTTTGAATAGGTAGAGTCAGATTGAAAAATTCAATGCCATAACCAGGATTTGAACCAGAGACTGCCATGGCCAACATAGCAGCGTGAGATTTATTTTTTCTAACTAAATCTTATTTTTCCCGGTAAATCACTAGGGGTTCCCATATACAATGAGATACTCAATTTTGTGGCTACTTATTATGTTGCAAGTACTTTAGTCCCGGGTTTCACTGTTAAACCACTATTAGTTTCCACTATTGCTTTTGTATCTAGAATGAAATGTACTTATTTCTGTAAAGGTGTGCCTTGATTAATGGAAGATAAATAGAAAAGAAAACGTTCATACGAATAGTTTGTGTTGGCATTAGAGGGTAGAGAAGATAATGAGAACGTAATATATCTATTCCCATAGATTATCTCAACATCGCTTCCATCAACTTCAACAGAAAATTTAAATCTGGGTATGAAACCGAATGGTTACAGAATTATCTGCTGAGAGTCAAATACTCTTTGGGACAATGGGAATTAAAGTGGTTCCGGTAGTGGAGTCCCGGACCAGCATGAGAGTTTTCAAGAGTTCGTGCAGCGAGAACCCCTTCTTAGCCACTTGCCGCTTTTTCTCTCTCTGCTGTTTGTACCACGTGCCCAGTGGCTGATATTTGGGACTGGAGTGGTCAAAATACACAGTGCACTTGTTACCTACTTGTTTACCGTCACACTGTACAGCTTACTACTTGTGTAAACCTTCTGATTTTTCTAACATTTAACTTCAACGTGAAAAGCTTGAAATAGTATAGTAAGAAAATAATAATGTATATTATTAATATATTTAATATATTTTGTGGTGCTAACATAATTTAAACAAAATGCACCAAAGAACCCAAGCAACCTTGGAGCATATAAAGCAAGAATTTATGGATTATTTCACGGTGGTAGCGGTGGCGATGGTGGTAGTGGTAGTAGTAGTACTAGTATATATATGAAGAATTATTTTTGAAAAAGAGGTGAAAAATTGTTTCACTTAAAGCTACGATCTACATGAAGCAATAGTACTGAAACAATGTATTCAAATATGAAATTATAAAATGCATTAATATAGAACCAAGAAAATTATGTTTGACAGATTGTTTGTTTATTGTTGCATATGCTTTTGTTTTATTTTGAATGTATTATTACACTGGGCAACAACAAACAAATTTTTTAGTGTTTCCAACACTTTCATGAGTGACTTCTTACTAATTATGGGTTGAGAAAAACGAATATAACAATGAAAAAATTTTCTTAGCTCTGCTTTCTGTGATATATAATAGGTGAAATTATTTCAAATTAACGGGTTAAGAGAAAACTATACACTTTAATTACATATGCTAACAACACTGATGCACATGGTTTTTTAAATTGTACTTACATTCTAAGTACTCTATTCTAAATTGCAGGTGGAGTGCCTCGCAGATGGCATGTCTGAAGAGATTCATGTGGTTGCTTCATGAGATCGTCGTCTTTTAGCTTGCCTCTTATAAGGAAGATCGGGAGCATTCCTAAAACAAGACTAAGAGTAATCCGCAAGCATTGTTTTATTCCAATGGTCCTGATATCTTTGTTCTATACCCGAAATGTCCTGATGGAATCTTTTTTCATGTTCAGCACTAACAGCTCCACAACTGGGAGAGAGAAAGTCTAGGTGTGAGTGGAGAAAACGCATTTTAAGAGACATGTTGCATCCAAGGTGCATTGTTACCAAATGCGTGTAGTTATCATCTCCTTTGTTGCCTAAAAATCCACGAACACATCCCTTGAAGGCTTCACAAGCTTCCTTTTCTCTCCCCCGCAAAACTTGGTGAAATGCAGGATCCTTTACTCTCGAATTTGTGGCAAGACAAAAATACCTTCCTTAACTTTGGCATCACTTAATTTCGGAAATTTCTCTCTTATGTACTTCAAAGTAAGTCTTTCTTGGTTCATACCTTTGACAAATTTTTCACAAACCTAGTCTGATATGCAAGGGTTGGAAGTAGAACATCTTTTGTGTCCACGAAAGGCTTTGTAACGACATTTTTCTGGGTAATGTTAAGATTTCTTGCAGGCCAGCCTCTATAATATAATGCAATTTCCTATCCTAATTTCTTAATGCAATTTGCTATTGAAAATGTTGACCCTAAAAATTAAATGTCACTTTATCTCCAAAGCAAGAGCTAATCTGTCATTTTTATGGTGATTTTTAATGCAGCAGATGGAAATACACATGAACTGGCTATTTTTGATCCCAAAACATTTTCACTGTTGCCCAGTGTTTCATGTGTTATATCCACTTGACCTACATATTCTTCAGCAGCATATTGTTCAGAAAGCTATTTACATTATGTTAATTGAGATACACACTTACATAAATGCTTTTTAACATATATTCTTGTAGGTACAATGCGAATAAGGAAATGCGGTAGACAAGCGGTACTAAGTCTTATAAGGATTAATCGCTAAGTGGTACCTTTGAAAGTTCATATATTTGCATGACCATAAAGAAAGAAAAGAATAAACGAATAACGATTTATAATTGGAAAAAGTATAAGTATTGGATGAGTTTTTAAATGGCTGACTACGCAAAATATTTATCTATTTGACACAAATTGTGCGCTTCAACAAGATCTATATTTTTGTATAAGATGTTATCTATCTCTTAGGTATAACAGTTAGGCAAAAAGACATTCAGAAGTAAGAGTATTTCTATAAATTACAAGATATACTTTTCATTTAAACTGGTACTTCAACCAAAATCCTTACAGACATAAAATGTTTCGAATATTCTCCACGTATGGGCTCGTTTGGTATGAGGATATTTTTTTGAAACGTTTGTAACATCCTTTATAGAACTTAAATCTCATGTACCTGATTTAACCGACCTGTTTAGCTATTTACCTACAGACAGACCGACTGACCCACGTGCACGCACCTATACATGGACGCACATAAACACTACCTTTCTCTAAAAGTACTTTTTCTGTATTCAGCGGTTCTCAAAATTTATTTCTGGTGAAAAATAGGTACTTAAAGTTTCGGCGAAATATAGGTACTTAAAGTTTCGGCGAATACAATAATTCCTCTATTCGCAGTAAATATCAGATATGGAAATACGGCAAATATATATTAGAGCAATTAAAAGTACATCCCCTTCAGTTTAAATAAATGTTATGACATGTATATTACTAATGAAAAAGAATCGTAATCTTACACACTGAGCAGCTACTCTCTGTGTAGGAAATCTTCATAATCACCGTGTCTCTCTAAGGAAGGGGCCCAATTAATTTTCCCTAAGTAATACTCCTGCTGACCCCTTGTAAAGTTAAGGTTACTGATCAAAATGCATTATAGCAGAGGAAGACAGCTTAGAGAGTTGTGACATATTTCAGCCAGGAGCGAGCCCTGCAGTGCGTGTGACGTCAGGCAAAACCGTGTAGTACCAAGTTGCCTATATAAACGGGGCAGTGAGTACAGAATCTGAGGGTTCAGTCAGGTGTAGCACACTCGATGACAGCAATATAGCTGCCACGTACCACATGGAACTTTTAAATTTACAATTTGACGAGATATTGAAGGACAAATATACACACAATAAAGAGCTGGCTGATTTTTACAAGAATGTCCCCTAAACCAGATTTCCGAGGTTGTATTCACTTCTCGCATGGACATTGTGAATGTGTGACATATGTGTGCGAACAACTTTTTTTTTCTGATGTAAAATTAGCTAAGTCTCAACCCAGAAGTACCTTGTCGAATCACAGTCTGACATGCAGACCTCGATTACAAATTTCTTAGACATTACGTCCTGACATTGATAAACTTGTTAAAGAAAAACGAAGCAGATAGTGTCGGTAAATGTCCAGGTATTTTTTTTTTCTAAATGGGTCTCCTTTAATTTGCAGAAAAAACTACTTTGTTTTATTTTACCTACTTTATAAACATGCCTGACCTTCAGATAAACTACGAGTTGAAGTTTTGTATAGTTTTTATAGCCAAGAGCTAAAATGTAATTGTTTATAAACTGTGACCAATTGTGTAATGAAAGCAGTCAGCATTAATATTACAACACCCAAGATGTAAGTTGTACATATTATTAATAGCTGATACGTTTCCTGTCTTTCCTACGCTGTCGGAACTCCAAAACAGCAGAAACCACTGAAGTGACGTCCCACGCTAACCTGTTTTTCGTTCGGGAGCATATTTGGTGGTGAGAGCTGACGTCACACCGCCACTACCTGTCTTCCGCTGTGTTATAGTCTACCTGTTAAAGCATATGAAACTGCGATTATTCAGCGGCCCAACGTAGGTCTATTGTAGGCTGACTTTCCCACCCCCGGGGAAAATGCGTTTTACTTTTACTACAATAACGTCTAGTTGTGATATTATGACAATATTACTCATTAAATTCAAAGAAGCTCAATTCATATATTTAAAGTGAAGCATATTTTTCAACGACTAATGTAGAGCCAGATCAAACAATTTTAATCCCAATATATTATAGCATTACCCTTCAGGTGTATAAAATCAAGGCATTGCGGTTCAAGAGGTCCCAAGTTCGAATCTCGGTCTGGGTGAGTTACCTGGATAAGGTTTTCTCCGGGTTTTCCCTTATCCTGAAAGACGAATCTTGGGTAACTCTAAGCTCTATGGATCCCGAGCTCATTTGAGCATCATTTCACCCATTCCATTCATCGTCCGATATGAGTTAACGTTGGAGGACGTAAATTAAAAAAGGGCATTAGGTACGTATAATTTATTTAGCTATGGCTAAATCTAATTTAATGGAATGAATATTAAGTGTCAGGTTTAAAAAACTTCAATTCTTGTTTAGAAATTTCAATTAGAGTCCCCATTTGGACAATACACACTGGAGTCTCCAAAACCCTAGGTATGCTACTGTTAGAAAAGTAAAGTTTTAAGAATATACGGGAAGGTTTTCTTGATAATAAAAGTATAAACATTGTTTTCTTCAATTTTTGTGATTCGAAAGACGAAAAACCATTCTAATGTGAGATTGAATGAAAAGCATTTTGGAATATTTTCATTATGCATGACAAATTTTGCACATTGAAGATGAGATGGTAATATTAAATAATTAAATGTCACGAATATTGTATTTTCTTATATTAATTTGGCTAAAAGTACTCAAATGTTTGAAAAATTGTATATTAGCAAAAATTAAAAAAGCACTGTTTGGTTATTAACATTACCTGGTTATTTTTGCTGGTAAATATTACATGATACAATTAGCGAAAACACAGGATAATTGACAAGTAGTGTAGAATAATGCGGGATCTCTGAAGAATTTGGACAACAACTGGAATTCTTAGCATAATATATAGTTTCCAAGCTACATTTCTGTCATATGTAAGCATTGTGTGTTCATTTCTTATTTAATAAGTATACTGTAATGGACACCGGTTTCCTAGACTGTAAGAACTGCTCTCACAGCATACACACGTTTAGTGAACACACAAACAAAACTCATAAATAATTCAATTCCTTTGCTTGGCACACATTGCACACGCGCTATGTATGATGTATAGATCTATTTATAGTATAGAGGATGCCGCTGTCCTGAATAGCATTTTCATTTGCAGTTGCAAGCGAGATTTATGCGTGAAATTACTTGTGCTATTTTGTGGGCACGGCCCAATGGAAGGGAAGTGCCTGTCTAGATAACACAGTATTTACTGGACTGAAACGCTCATACGTCAATATTTTCTGCCCATCAAAATTGGACGCTTTTGCTGTATTTTGAGAGCGATTGAGCATTGCTCCTGATTATATCATACAATCCCTGGAAAATGACTATATCACCTCGGTTACCGCCGCAGTGATGACTGGGCCATCCAGTTGCCTAATTCACCTACAAGCAAGCAATTCACAGTATAGAGTGTGATTACTAAATAATTATACACCAGATTGGAGCAATTTACTTCCTCATGGGTACAGAATTTGTGAAAGTTCGGGTGATATAAATAAATACTTAGTAGTCTGGAAGATATAAGCTGACAATAAAAAGTATGTGATTATGAAAACTCTGTACTCGGTACTTTCAGGAATGAACACTGAGGTAAGCACAATCATTTACTCACTTACCAACTAAAACACTTTAACATGGCAGGACATACCAATATCAGATATCTGTATACAAAACATTAAATATATTAAATCAAACTACCTTCAAGGAATAGAAGTGTGACTTTGTGGGTTCGTAGAACTAAAATTCCAATTTGCCGAATTTCTGAATTTTCTTTATTTCCGTTGGAATACACAGTTAAATTCTCACGTAACAACATTACATCACATATACAACACAATCTTCCAATGTCGATGACAATAACAAACAACGTTCAGTTTACAACAACACCTCTCGTTACAACACTTTCAGCTGTTCTCTGCTTATCTCTCGCGCCTCCCTCTCGTTTTACCACTCGTCACTTCCTTAAATACCTCATTCATAATTCGAGACCGTTCTGTGCAATCACTAGATGTTTCTGGAATAAACATCGAATGACGAAATCCGAACCATCCAGAAGCGTAACTAAATCTGGGCCGGCAAGTCCTTTATCTCGCGCTATGTTTATCTGCGTTTTGCAGGCTCATTATTTCCACACTGTCCACCTATCAGTTCCTTTGTGTGCGCAAATCGCGTTATCGCGATCCGGTTTGCAACAGTAGACATTATTGCTTTATATTTACAACTTTTAATTACCATGTACCTTTATGGCAAAAATAATCACTTTTAAACAATTTTTCTATTGAATACTGTCTCCGTGTGGTATTGTTGTACGTCCACGGGCCGAAGCCGGGTACGTGGGCAGCAGAGAGAGAGGGGGGAGAGGGGGAGGGATGGAGGCTCCGGAAGGTTCTGTCCATTGTTGCGGCCACGAAAGTTCTCGAAAGGTCTGCGGATTTCTAGAAGCAATGGATGGGGAGCTATAAATACTCGGCAAGGTGTTAGAGGGGCAGTTGTTTGTTGGTTATTGCAACAGTCGACGACTGAAGTGTCCCGCAGTGATTTTATTCAATTGTTTTCGTGCAGAAAAGTACCAAGTCGACCTTGAAGACAGCTGATTGTCATTTTCAGGTCTTTTTACTGCAGAAAAAGTTGATTTAGATTTCTGCAAGCCGAATTTCCGAATCCAGGTAACCCATGCAGTCACAATACGTTTTGGTTGCCCATTCATGGTGGTTTGGAACTAGTGGGTCTGTTTAAATATTATTATCAAACATGCGGCTCAAATGACCTAGTTGTGAGCTCTCACTCACTCACTCACTCACTCACTCACTCTAAATAAGCCTAGCATTTTAGTGCTGTTGGATGCAGAGAACAAACCCTACGAATTCATGACGAAAAGGTTGCGTTAAAACTACAGAAACCGATTTCTCAGTTGTAATTCAGTAATATTTTTGCGGCGCACCATTTGCCATGACATTTGTCTTTTGAGGATAAGGGAAAACCTCGGTAAAAAGCTGATCCAGGTAACTCGCCCTGACCGAGATTGGAACTCTGGTGCCCTTGAACGTGAGGTAGACGCTACCGAGGCGGGAAAGGTGTGAATTAATTACTAGTTACAATACTTAACATCGCATCATTATTAAACCCCACCTATAACAAAATAACCTATAACCTATAACAAAATGATGGAATTAGGTTACATAAATGCTCTCCTTACAAATAGGTAAATAGGTTCCTCACAAATAGGTTCTTGAGCTGTGAAAAGGTACACACTAGGAAAATAGGCCATTATAAATGCTGGCCTATAAGACCTAGCTTAACTTAGTATCTGAAAATATTTTTGGTAGTTTTCCCCCATTCATATTCTGAACGTCGTGTCTTGTGTTTCCTTACGTTGGTTATTTATTATAAGGTTACAATATTTTCGAATCGTCACTTATTTTTCGGCTGTATTTGCAGTCTAATAAACAGACCCAGTAACCCTTAGAGACTTCAGTTTTGTAGATTTAATTTTTCATACAGATCAAGGTGTAAGACAGGGTTGCAGTTTGTCTCCTATCTTATTCATAATTTATATAGATGACCTGATTAGAGAGTGGATGTTTAAGATTAACGGAGGAATCGTTCATTTTGCACCAAATTTTACTCTTAAGACGATGCTATTTGCGGATGAACAAAACTGAAAGTAAAACTGAAGTAAAACTTCAGTAAAACTGAAGACGAGCTGCAAAGAGCAGTATATATTTTACAGAAGTTATGTAAGAATTATAATTTCAAAATTTCCGCCAAGAAAACAAAAACAATGGCGTTTCGAGGTAAAGACCCTGTTAGAACCAAAATAGTAATTTATGATATTATCTTAGAGCAAGTTACGGGTTTTAAATATTTGGGAACATATGTCAGTTATAAATATGAAAATGATTTTAAAAATAAATTACCAATCTTTCAAAAAATATGCGGTATAATAAACAGAAGCCTAAAAACTAAAACCAGACAAGAAACACGGATGAAATTTTATAAAGTAATGGCTGTGCCTGCTTTTCTTTTTGGTTCTGAAACATGGACATTAACAAAAGCAGACAAAAACAAGATACAGGCTGCCGAAATGAGATTTTTAAGAGCAGTAAAGGGATGTACTCTTTTAGATAAAATCCCAAATGAAAAAATAAGAGAAGATTTAGAAATAAGTTCTTTAGAAGAAGAAAAAGTAAATTATAGAAATGAATGGAGAGAGCACATTGAAAGAATGCCGAGAGATAGGATCTCAAGAAGAGTTATAAACTATAAACCTAGAGGAAAGAGACATCCGGGAAGACCACGAAAACAGGTCGGAACAAGCAGCACTGCCTAGCCCTTGGAGTGAAGAAGAAGAAGAATTTCTCTTTTCTACGTTCTGTTTAAGACCAACGTTTCACTTTAATTTAAATAGAAGCAGAGAAACTATCATTGTTGTGTACAATCCTGCCTTTAAATAAGAACCTGAAGCTTTCCTGGCGACGAATATATTGAAGATGAATTAGATTTCTAATCGTCTTTTCATCTGGCGAGTACATCTGGAATATAATTTTACCTTCGTCTCATTGTCTTTCTATTTTAGTACTTTCCTTATTAATAGGTCGATGAGATTAAATGTATGGAGTTTTCTGTCTACCCTCCTTCTTCTAATGTCTTCTAATGTCTTTCGTGTTTAGCTATCGAGACAAGTAAATCCAGAGTTTCTCTATCGTAAGTTTACATTAAAGGGACTCAAGACTGATAAAGAACCCGTTGAAAAAAAATAAGCGGTATTTCACACACATGAGATACGCAACAGTTAAAGAACGTCCATAAATAAAAATTAAAGTTCAGTTTTCTTTTTTCTAATAAGCCAATAACCACATTCAAAGTATATAAATATTATAGCTTGTGGCAAAATTTGATCATTTATTAAATTGCTTCCTTATCTTCATACGCTAAATTCTCGTTTTATTCTTTCATATTTTCAATTTATAATACGTAAATAATTTGTTTGCTATTTCGACAGTGCTATATCACCAATTAAATTACGATTATATGAAGAATATCAGAGACAATTTAGTGTTCACAGTTTCCTTGAAAGGGACATAGTGGAGTCTCTGATAAATGTGTGCACATGATGACCGACAAAAGGTAAATATCATACATTTGTACAATATTGTGGACATCTGGGCACAGCTGAAGCAGTCAGCTAAGTATATCACAACAATTTGGTGAATCAAAATCCTGAGAAAATCATCAGTTGAAGAAACCAGGTAAGATTAAGGAAGAGAATTATTGTCATCGGCTTCAGGTGTTCATAATGCAAAATCTAAGCATGTTGACCATTACATGGTTCTAGCTGTGTTTATGGGGATATGTGAACTCAATGCACAACTCACACTCTTGGAACTAACATAGTGTAACGGGGAGCGCTGAAACACCCTGTGAGCAGCTGGCAACGGAAGACAGGGGAGGCTCGGTTAGCCACGCCTTTCCCTCGTTTGTCTTATAGTGGTGACAGCCAGCGGTCGGAAAGAAACATAACTGTGCGTCTGTTTTCCTTCCACCTGGTTCTCGATCTTTCTGTTACCAGAACAATCGTGTAAACACCAGAAACCGGCGATATTCCTATAAAGAGGGTTACAGACAGACAGTGTGAGTCAGTTGTTGAGTTGGTTTTGGTGTAGTCAGTCAGTTGTTGGTTTGAGTTGGTCAATCAGTTGGTTAGTGAATGAGGACAGTTCTTGGTGTAAGAAGGCAGTGTTAGTGACGTGTTAATGAACGAAAGGGTTGTGCAACGGGACTGTACGAACTGTGTATGAGTATCGGAGTTTATGTAATCGCGAGTACAAGTGAAGTTGCAACGGACGAACTGGTAAATTGTAATTGTGTGCAGCAAGTAATTTTGTGTAATTGGCAAGTGCTTAACAGTAAGACGGTGGAAATAAAGAACATTGTTGAGTGGTGTAATTGGACTTTTCATTTCACGAACCCACAAAGTCACACTGGTGTCAGAAGTGGGATAAACACAAAGTCACACTGGTGTCAGGAAGCGGGAAAACAACATCACCGAACATTACAACGATGGAGGCAGCATTAGAAAAGATTTTAGCGGAACTGGAAGAAATGAAGACGGCTAAAGACAACATCACCAGGAAGATGGAAGAAATGCGGGCCGAATTAACAGAGATGCTGGAGACTAGAAATAACCTGGCCGCGGAACTGAAACTAATCAGGACGGCTAGGGGCAACATCACCGAGAAGATGGAACAAATGAAGGCCGAGTTAACCACGGAAATGAGAGCAGCGAATGACGGTCTGGCTACCGAAATGAAGGTGGCGAACGAGGCTCTCGCCGCCAAGTTTGAGGAACGGTTGGCCGGCGTGAGGGATGACGTCGCGAACCTGGGCAAACGGAAGGGTCAAGTAGACGACCGCCTTAATGATTTAGAGGAAAAGGCCGACAACATCGCAAAACCCCTCACCCGCCTGACGGAGGAAAACCGGCCTTATGTGTGGACGGAGGACGCCGAAGACGCTTTCCAGCACCCGAAGGAGACCCTGTGCAGTGCTCCAACTTTGGGTTTCCCACAACCGGGTGGCGCCTTCATTGTGGACACCGACGCTAGTGACTATTGCATTGGAGGTGTCCTATCGCAGATCCAGGACGGCCATGAGCGCACAAGAGTGTAAGAGAAGGAGCGTGCCGCAGCAGTCCGAGTAGTTGTGGCAGTGCCTGCTGAAGGCTGGGATAGCGCAGGCCTGAGGAGGGAGCAGCTGGCGGACGCAGAGTTGGGGCCACTCTTGAGGGAAGTGGACGCAGGGACGAGACCAACCTGGGAGGACATCGCACCGAGGAGCGCCACCTACAAGTCGCACTGGGCCCAATGGGACTCGTTGAAGACGAGAGAGGGCGTGCTGTTCCGGGTATGGGAGTCACCCGATGGGAAGGCGCGGAGAGGACAGTTGGTACTTCCCCGGAGCAAGGTCCCGGAAGTCTTGGAGGAAGTGCACGCCGGTACTTCAGGAGGACACCTGGGAGCGAACCGAATGATTCACAAACTACGGCAGCGCTACTTCTGGCTCAGACTCCGAGCAGATGCTGGTGGTACACCTGGACCGCCTCGCACGCTACGATGGGGCTGTTCGAGGGCGAACGGCTTTGAGAAGGGAGCAGTGTAACGGGGAGCGCTGAAACACCCTGTGAGCAGCTGGCAACGGAAGACAGGGGAGGCTCGGTTAGCCACGCCTTTCCCTCGTTTGTCTTATAGTGGTGACAGCCAGCGGTCGGAAAGAAACATAACTGTGCGTCTGTTTTCCTTCCACCTGGTTCTCGATCTTTCTGTTACCAGAACAATCGTGTAAACACCAGAAACCGGCGATATTCCTATAAAGAGGGTTACAGACAGACAGTGTGAGTCAGTTGTTGAGTTGGTTTTGGTGTAGTCAGTCAGTTGTTGGTTTGAGTTGGTCAATCAGTTGGTTAGTGAATGAGGACAGTTCTTGGTGTAAGAAGGCAGTGTTAGTGACGTGTTAATGAACGAAAGGGTTGTGCAACGGGACTGTACGAACTGTGTATGAGTATCGGAGTTTATGTAATCGCGAGTACAAGTGAAGTTGCAACGGACGAACTGGTAAATTGTAATTGTGTGCAGCAAGTAATTTTGTGTAATTGGCAAGTGCTTAACAGTAAGACGGTGGAAATAAAGAACATTGTTGAGTGGTGTAATTGGACTTTTCATTTCACGAACCCACAAAGTCACAATATCAATAGTTGAATGATTAAATACATTTTAATAAAATATGAGTTAAAATGCAAAATACACGTTGTGCGGGAATTTGAACTTCCACGCATTATAGCATGAGTGGGAAGTACGTACAATAGTTGAAAAATTATTTTAACCTTCCTATTGGTTCACCATGGATTAAAAGCTTTGTTCGATAAACAGAAATGTACATCACACTTTATTATGCCTCACTTTGTAAAGCATTCAACAAAAAGGAATAATATTGTTTCATAAGTTAACATCAGTTGATTAGGCTTACTACAATAATGGTAAACTTCACTGTTTGTCCGAGATCTACACTCCTACATTAACTAACAACGTTATTTTATGGAAATTAATTGTTCTTTCACACTAGCCGTGAAGGTTTGAAAAGGTACAGTCAGATTAAACAACTCAATGCTATAGCCGGATTTTGAACTACGGATCTCCCGGTCTCTATCCGGTTGCTCTAATAACGAGCTACCATTGCAGCGTGTCAGCACGACATTAATTTCACCTACTGACTCGCAGTTTTACTGGAAATATTAGGAGTTGTCATATATACGAGATTAGATGTTGCCTTAATGGCGACTTCCAATGCTGTAAGAACTTCAAATCCTGGGCTTTATACGAGGTGCGTTCAAATAATAATACCTCCTATTTTTTTCCTCACAAACTAATCACAAGAAAAATGTGAAACTAGTGTCACTTCTCAACGTAATCTCCAGCTAGCCGTACACATTTTTCACAATGTCGACGCCATGACCGCTGCAAACGATTCTTTAGGAGTGTGTTTTGAAAACTGGAATATCGCTAGGCAATAGCGGCACGGGGAGTGTTTTTCATCGTGGGAAACAGCCAAAAGTCGCTAGAAGATAGCTCAGGTGAGTAGAGAGCATAAGCAATCACTTCAAAGTTGTTGTCACTGAGAAACTCTGAGTCGCGTTCGCCCGATGCGCTGGTGCCTTATCTCGATGAAGGATCACAAGTCCAACCTTTTCCGTCAGTTTTTCACGCAATGCTCGGAGGAGTTTATTCTTCAAAACAGTTTGGTAGGATGCAGCTGTCACCGTAGTGTCCTTTGGAATGTAATGACTAAGGATTACACCTCTGCTGTCCCAGAAGATGGCCACCATCATTTTGTCGGCATTGGTGCTCACTCGAAATTTTTTTGTTGGCGGTGACTCTTATGTTCTTCCATTGAGCTGACTGGCACATCGTTTCAGGGCATTCAAGTCTCATTCATTATCACAATCGATTGAAAGAAGGTTTCATTCATGCCGTCATCACGGTTCAACATTGCCAGACAATTTGCCACGCGCACAGCCTTATGATCATCCGTCAGCATTCGTGGCACCCACCCGGAAGACTCTTTTCAGATGCTCAAGTAGGATTGTGTGCACAGATCCCATGGAAATGTTAATGTCAGAGGATCTACTCCCATTAGTCCTGGACCCGTAGGACCAAGGACCCGGGCCTCCTTCGACGAGGGAGTTACCGAGCTGCCCCAAAAGGGTACCCGACGCCTCCGTGGACTTTCCATAGGGCAAGACCTAGAGACTAACAAGCCTCCCCATCTGGTCCTATGGACTCAAGACGGGATGGAAGTGGATACCACTTACGCGCGCCAACTCCAAAATGGGAAGGCTACCGATATGACCTCGGTGGGGCCGCCTGGTGATCAAGCACACCTACTAGCTATGCTGACTAGTACGCGGGAATATTAATGGCTTCCCTCAACCCCGTTCGGAGACGTACCCGATCACCCACTGGTATCGGGAACCACTGCCCCCTTGTGTCCAACCCAATCCGAACAACTCCCAATCAGGGAGGGGATCGAATGTTCGGCCTGAGATTCCTCTACTAACGTCAGAGGTACCACGAGTGCTAGGGGTCCGCAGCGCTCGCGCCACGGCAGCTGAAGGGGACGGATCCCCTCCCCTATGGAGGATCCCACGGAAATGCCAATTTTAGAGGTGATGTCTGCAACTGACTTGGTTTGTTGTCACACGATGTTCTGCCTTCGTTGAAATGTCGCACCCAGGAACGCGATTAGATACATCCATGGTACCACCACCACATGCCTCACTGAACAGGCGATGAATTTCAATAGGTGTTACAGCACGAAAATGGAGAAAACGAATGATTACACGTTGTTCTTGCAATGAAAACGTCGCTAGTCCTAACTCTCGTCGCTGGTATTAGAGTTCTATGCACTGTGTAGATTTGCCATCTCTGTCACGCATTCTCAAAGAGTCCATGTGTATTTAAAAAAAAGAAGTCCCTATCTGATCCCAGTCCTGAAAAAAATGGGGGTGTTATATATAGCATTAATGCATCTCGTAGTTCGGTCCAATATTAGGTCAATTAATGCAACTGCCGGTGTCCGTTTGATTGCTGAGCTACCATTCCAGCATGACACTAAATCCTACAACTGACCAGCATTTTGAAGTTCTCTCATATACGCATGAAACACTGTCTTAATAGCGACTTAACGCTGCTCATCACAGTATCATTTCTTAACTAGAAGCACATTGTTGCCGTGTTTTCATCGGCTAACCTTTACAATACCTTGTCTTAAGCTTTCCGAGTTCTGAAAAAATATTACAAATAAATTCATAGTTATATAAATGTTTGTCAAGAAGCAAATGAATCACTTTCTTTTCATACTCGGAATAACTAGTTTATTTTCATATGAACGCGTGCAATTAATTTGAGGTCATTCTGTTACTATGATCTTTATTGGTATTGAACACAGCGTCTAAACACGCGATACCATCGTTTAGGATTTTATTCCAAGGTTGTTCAACTGGCTCTTTGCCTGTAAAGACTTTGCCATATAGGCTTGCTTAGTACAACCACAATACTACTGAGGTGAAAGAGGAACACTGTGAAAAATAGTTATCTTTAAGTATTTTTTAAACGAAAAACGCCGGACATTAATCAAAATCAGACACTGTTATTTAAAGCGTATTGTGTTTGTTATGTTGCAAAATATTGGTAACTACAGCTGTTGCCAGAAAGTTCCAAAACAGGGCGTCTGGAAGAAGGCTTGGTAATGAAGAGCCCATCTTGAACAGATGTGCAACAGCAGCGTAATTTGTGGATGAAAACAAAAGACCAAAACATGATCATATCAAGTAGCAGCGAGCAAGAGAGATAGGAAGGAAGATTAAGATGGTATGAAGAGGCAAAGCAGAGAACAAAACGGAGGTAAAGATAGACCAGCTTCCTTTTGTATAAAACCTGAGTCATTTCCACAAATAGTTTTGCATCCGTCTCCATCTCTTTCTCTCTGTTGTAAAATCTTCCATCAGTAAAGTAGAACTTTTTCTTCGCCTCAGAGTTATCTTCAATCTCAGCAACATGGAAAATGTTAAGTCCATTATAAGGTTTATGATGCTTGCTGATTAACATAGCCTTCGCCTCAAGTGCAATGCAAGGCACTGACTGAAATTTATCCTCGTAGCCACTAATGCCAATATAAGTCAAAATGGTCCATGGTTATGCTCCAAAATTAATGGCTGTCATTATCGGCTTTATAGCAATGATGAACACTTCAGATCGTAAAACTTGTCATTTCCTTAAGAAACATTTCAATGTTTGACAGAAATAATTTTTGTCTACATAATGAACTAGCTCAATCATAATAAAGGCAAGATACATTTGTAACGGTGCAGTCTAGAAAGCTTCATTTAACTCTGTAATACCTATGTGAAATATACAATTACAATATTTCATGTATATTTTTGTGTGTGAAATACTGTATATTATACATGATATTATGATATAATATTATATATATATACACGAGGGCTGTTCAATAAAGAATAATCAATTTTTACGATCATAATTTTTTGCACTAAAATTCAATCTTATTATATTCTGTTAGCTTAATGTGAAACAAACACGCCGTAGTAGTTTCACTGTTGGTACTCCTGGTTCCCGCCTGTGAAAACCAGGAAAGTTCAGACATCCTCAGTATCGCCTACCGCTGCAAATGAGGTAACATGCAGTTAAAGCTAATGTTAGAGGAAGATCCAGAGGCCTTGGCTACATCATTTTGATCCTGAGAGCAAACAGCAAAGCTCAGTGTGGAAGTTTCCATCACCAACCCTCAAAAATGCAAAAGTGGTTGCTTCTGCTCGGAAAGTTATGGTAATCTCAATCTTTGATATTTATGGAATGGTGTATCAGCATGTTCTTCCTGCACACACAAATTAGTAACTGGACAATACTACAGGGATGTCCTGAAAACATTGAAAATCCGTATCAGGTGCAAAAGACCACATTTCCGTGAAGAATGCTGGATGCTGCTCCACGATAATAATGCGCGGCTGCATATTGCCAATGTTGTTGCTGAATATCTTGTAAAAATCAACGTGAAGTTCATCCCTCACCCTTCCTGTAGTCCAGATTTAGCCCCATGTGACCTTTTCTATTCTCCAATTTGAAGAAACGGCTTGGTGGGAGGCATTATCCATCATTAGAAGCAATGGTGAAGGCTGCGGTCGCGATTTTGAAGGATCTCTCAAAAATGGTTTCCAGCATGTCTTTGAAGACTGGCAGTAACTTTGGGACAAGTGCATCACATTCAGAGAAGACTATTTTGAGAAGGACCATCAGCATTATGAGGATCAGTAAAGGTACGTTGTCAAAAAAAAAGTGATCATTCTTCATTGAACAGCCCTCGTATATATATATATATATATATATATATATATATATCGGCTATTCTACACTACGACCTCAAATATCTACGAAATGAAACAAAATATGAAAATTGCAATTGGCCTGGAATGTACCTAAGTCAGGGGCTCACACAATGAGAAGGTATGCACAGTCCATAAAGGTAAACAAATAAAATTTCAAACACCAAGTTTTTTTCATGGAACGTGTATGTTTATTCTAGAAAAATGACTACAAGAGCTACCATTAGTGATAACACACTTGGTTCCGTTTTTCTTAACACATTCACTGGTGGCCAATAGCCCTCAAAAAATTCATTTTTGTGCATTACATCCGGCATGGAAAATGTATCCACAAAACACCAGTAGCGTGTTCTCCGATGAAACCGTGTCACTTGCACAGATTTTCGACGTACCCTCCATTTGCATCAATGCACTTTAGGAATGTACCTCAAACCTTACTTTTGTCAGTTCTCTCAGACATTGATGCTCGTGTTCACACACAGCTGTTGCTTCAGTTGCTTTAGTTAAATACATGACCAAGTAAAATGCGTGTAGCACATTGATCCAATAATCACAAGCGCAAACTCGTAGTGGAACACAATTCATTCAAACATGTTCCCCCTGCTTTGAATGTACCCCAGTTTCACAAAAGTTGAATGGACTCAGAGTCTTAAGTGTTTCAATGCTCTCCACAGTTAGACATAGAGTAACATGGATGTTTCAGAAATTGCCGCGTGTTAAAACAAATCTCTACTTATTTATGTAAACTTTACTTCTACTGTACTACTTGCTAGGGGCAATTTAAAGAGCTACTCCAGACCCCATACCATCAGTTTTTCTCTCTCTATTACTTAGTACTAAGGTGCAGGAGAAATTACTTTGTGAATAACGCAGACTCTTCTGAGTCAACTAATGGAGAGTATGGTATCCCTCAGATCAAAATCCTCAGTGACACAAATTCTCAGCTCAGCAATCAAAAGTAATTTCTCGAAAATTTATTGTATTTCTCCCGCCCCCTCCAAATAAAGCAATACCCTATTTTACGTTCATACGCTCCCTAATACAAAAATGAAACAAACTCAAAGCTTCTAAAGATGTTGGACTGTATATTGTTAATGACACTTCTATTAAAAATTTAATTTAAATTAATTAAAAGCCTATAGTCCCCATATGATTTTGCTGGAGGCTGCCGTTGCCAAGGTTATATCGGTACAGCCGGTGTGTCAGACTTTGGTCTCCCAGGAGTTCTTTTACATGCCAATATGCCTAATGACATACAAACGTTGCTTTCAGGCACTTAAATACCCTCGGTCTTGGCCATACTTGAGTCTGCGCGCGTTAGTAAAGTAAGGTTTATCAATAATGCGACACTAAAGTTTTCAGAACGTCCGCCAAGTGAGATTATTACATGCTGTAGCCATTCCTTTATTTTTAAATTATTAAAAAATGGCTCTAACTATTCGGATTAAAATACCATATGTTTTAGATAATTACATAATAAATAATAAAACATTTCGAAATGTTCTATGAATAAGTCCTCTCCATTCTCATTAACTTCTGAATAATTAGTGGATGGATGAAGTTCTCTAGATGGTGACCGACTATGGAGAATCTGTGACTAAAATACTGGCAGATGGCAGAGATTTGACTTCGGCTTCTTTCTAAATATCCGTACCCAAATTATCATCATTTCATTTTGTGTAATACCACTGTCAATTGCCCATCTATGTAAGTAGGAATGGACGTTAAATATTACAAGAAGTTGTTTTCTGTAAACCGTAAGAGATGGACAAAAATAGATACTAATATACAAAAAATGTAGACTTTATAAAGACACACAGTTAATGTAAAAATAAAATCTTTTGTAGCGCTGACACTATTCTATATAGTCTTTATTGTTTCTTTGATTTTTTACATAATTAATATCACTTATTTTTGATAAGCAGCTATTCGTTTCTTCTCGTGGTCATATAAATTGAAGAACTTTCAAAACCACCACATAGACGCCAATCTTTAAACTTTTTGCTGTGGTTTTAATCTAATGTATTCACATCGAGAGAGAACACCTGTAGTAACACGTGAGGCTTGTAGCCGGAGATCGCAAGTTCGATTTCCGTCAGGCCGATCACTCCGACAGTGTTTTTTTTTTTTTTTTTTTTTTTTTTTTTTTTTTTTTCACGGTTAGGTCGCCGATTGTTGGGATATCCCTGTTCAGTAAGTACTTTTCCTAGTCATAATTTCCTGTTATGGGACTCAGCGTTCAAGAAACGAGAGACAGCGTTCGGTATTTTGCGCCTGGACGGTGAAGGTTCGCTTTGGAAAGGTGTCCCTCCAGCATTGTGCGCGATGGAGAGAGTTGGTCGTCGGAGTGGCATTTCCTAAACTTTTGACCCCTGCGACAAGATATGATCAGCGGTGGATACGTCCATGGCTGTACACATCGTGCCTCTAATCCCCACCTTCATGGTTCAGGTTACGGGAAAAAAAAGAAAAAAAAAAAGAAAAGCAAAAAGGACGCTAGCCTATGTACAGTAGTCTGCTCCGCTTTCAGGGGCCCATTTTAGTCATTCTGTATCTATATACCTACAAATATGTAAATGTGGGATGAAAGTTTATTTCAAAGAAAAACAAATAGAAGAATAGTCTTTTGCAGGACTAACTCGTAGAAGAATCAGTAGAGAAGCACTGTGAATTAAACACATCAGATGATTTACACCCTTGTTTATAACACAAATAAATGAAGTTTTATGGTAATATAAATGAATATGTATACTTGCTACAGTAATGGATCCTAAATGCTTGGTGTATGAATACTTGAAGAGCTGAATTTCGTTATTCGTAGCGAACAGTAAGAGAATCTGAATTCGCTTTAAAGTTGGAATGTGATCGGACTACTGTAAGGGACTTTTCTCTTAATATGAGGAACGTGTAGCTCCCAGGAGGCGGTAGCGAGCGAAGGAGTGCTAAGGAGCTGGTGATCGTGGTTCCACAACGGCTGTTGCGCCTCTGACAAGCCTTCAGGGTATGATTTAATTAGCACGAACCGCAGTCCTAGAGGTAAAACGTGGTCGGCGCCCTCTCCTTTCTGCCACACATGCACGTTGGAGAGTCATCATACATACCTACCGCTCCCTCTCCTCTATCACTTAACTGGTAATAGATTACTCTTCACAAAAACAGGGGGGAAAGTGCATTCAACCGTCATTATCAAGTACACCGTCCAGTCAAAAACTAGTTTTGTTTCTTTTCCATATATAACCCTCTCTATCCGTTATGTAAGAGAGCAAAAATTACACGACTTCACTTGTGATAGGTATGTAATATTTGGAACGTTTGGAGCAGTTATTTTAAATATAATATCATTAATTTAAAATTATTAAACAATTATACTAAAAAGGGAACAAGGTTTAAAACAATTGAAAGTAAAAATACTGATTGGAGAGATAGAAGGAAAGGGAAATGAATGTCAGTAATGTTGTTAATAATAATATTATGTTTAAAGAAATATTGTTTAAACGTTAAATTGTTTAAAAATTATTCAAAGGGAAAAATTTTAAAATATTGCCAAATATGGTAACGAAAATTGTGGAGTTAAAATATGACGTGGACCAATAAAAATGCGTTGAATTGTCATAGAAACCCAAAACCAATAAATTCGCAATAGCCGAATTTGGCGTTATTTTGTGAAAGGACTTCCGTGGGTAATGCCGCAAAATATTCTTTTGTGCAAAAGCTTTACCAAGGACCGACGGAAAATGTGATTTAGTACGCGAAGTTGCAAATAGACGCCTTAGAGAATATAATAAAATTTTGAAAAGGAATATCGACGCTTCCGAAAGTGAGTGTATTAATTAGATGTTACGACGAGTTTATGTAAATTATTCAATTAATTAAAATTTGAATTTCGAAAAGAAAATTAAACTATTATTTAACTGATTTAACAAATTACTCATCGCTTCCTATCCGCCACCAAGTCCGAGATAAGATTATCAAGTAAAGACCAGAGCTGCAATCAGGAACGTAGGGTTCAGCCCCGAGGAGAGAACCCTGCAACATCTCATCCTTGAGATCCCAAGCCACGGGACGCAGACATCATCTTCATCGCAATAAGAATTCTGTCGCACATTTAAGTGTTTTCCAAAGTTTCAATGTATACTTTTTCTGCTATTTACCTGTCTGAATAAAAGCAGTAGTACATTCTACCCAAAGATTCAAAACCAAAATTTCATGGGAAATACTGTAAAACATGTTTATGAAAAAAAATTAAATTTAACAAATGTACTCTACGTAGAGCTGGTTGTATGAATTTGCACCAGGTAAAACGTTTTGAAGTATAGTTAAGCTAGGATTATATCAACTTCTAAGGGTGAAGTGCAGATGGTTATGTGAACTTTCTACCTCATTCTTTCTTGTTAGGGAGAGATTTATACGCCTCTGATTTTTGACAAGCTGTGATCAATTTATTCTTTCTACAGGGCCTTGATATATCAGGTAGAACTATATTTCATAACAAATACTGATATCGGTATGTCACTGTAAATAAACGTTTTAAAGTCAATTGGACGGACAGAGAAGATCATTTAATTTCTTTACCTTCTACTAAGGTACATAAGAAGCACTGTGAACCGGAGCGACTTCGATCCGTTATTATCTTACTTTAGATCAGTAGATAATTTCTATATGTTATACTGCATTCACTGCACCAGATAAACAAAGAATTAGGGAAACTTCTGTTTAGACTTCTCTTGCGTGAGTTTACTCGCAACACTGAAGCTTGAGTACACGGTGTGCAATACCACTCAGATTAAATTCTATAAAACCCATTACTAAGGATCTACGTTGACTGCTCAAAAAGTACACCTCCATTTTAAACTCAGTGAATGAAATGAACGAAGTAAGTAACCCATAAAACTTTTCTCTCGTCCAAAAAATGGTTATTAGTTTTTCACATAAAGCCTACACAAGTGTTCGGACCTTTTAAGAAACGGATACGGATGTATCTAAAGCTAATTTAAAAACAATTCTATCATTTTCTGTTACTGATCTAAATTTAACTTCAGGATAGAAAAGTGAGCCAATGTAATTTCCGTTTAAGTTACTGTATTTCAACAAATATTTGGCTATCCAAGTGTAATTGGAACTGCACATTTTGGAGTCGTCTGAAACTCAGAAAATAGCCTGCTTAAGCAGCATAAGCCATATCTGTGAATGTTTAGAATTTTGAGATAATAAATTTAGCAATACGTTTTAAATATCACTTTGTAATATTTTTATTTATAATTTTATAGCATTTTTCAGAATAACACTGCTAATATATAATGCTTTCTTTTAAAAAATGTAAAATTAAAATCATATGTGTAAAACATTAATAGTAAACTAAAAATACATAAAGTACATATCACTTTTTCTTAAGTTAATAAAGGTCTAAAACATAAAAAATACAGATGAGAAAATCTAAGAACAATCCACAAAAATATAAATTTTAATGTAGACCAACATTAATAAAAGACAAATCTCAAATTTAATAAGAAGAGCACAGAATGTGCATAGTTTAAAGTACAAAGTTTTTCTTACCAAAATTCTTCAACAAATGTTTCCTTTCAATACACATTATAATATTAATTATATCCGACAGTTCACATTTACACTATTTTTCTTTATCAAGTACACACAAGATAAAGGACGCCACGTCTGTTGTGAAGTGTGAAACCATAGTTCGCTCTCAACTATTCTCTTGTTTGTCGCTGCCTTCTTTGTGTAGAAATCAACTTATAGATCTTCTCTGTTGAATGTATGTAAGACTGACACCTCAATCTATGGAAAATCATTTGTGCCTAAGACCCTAATGGGTGGCGACATGAGAAAACACTGAAGGTGTCAGACGACGCCAGGAGTCAGACATCCTTAAACTACAAACTCTCTTGTGTGGGCTCGTAAAACCGGCTCCCCTTCCTTCCAAAGCGGACTTACAAGACTCATACGTAGCCCAGGAACCAGAGACCTTCCCCGATTTGGAGGAAGAGGATTTGCACGAGTAAATTCGCTGCACATACGGCAAAACATGCGCCACCTTAGAACTCTTAAATAACCAATCAGGATGAAAGTTGGACTGAAATGGAGGCACAAAACTAATTATTCTTCCGAACATTTGCCTAGCGACATGTGGAAATCCCAAATGATCCCGCGGGCCAGGAACGTTCGCTGTGGAAATCGAACCTCCAGAATGTAGACAGCAGACGTCATACCTGAGCTATGCTCCTAGATTTTGTTTTCTCTTAGTCTGCAATTTCTTAATAGGTTGCTTCAGTTGGTGACGTGGTTCATTGTAGACAAAGAAAGATTCTATGAAGAAAGATCCCCTAGTGAACATGCATATGCCTGAAAGTTTGTGCTTCGAAACAACCAGGAATCTATATTATGAATAGAATCTATATTATATTCTTCGTTATGAATCTATATTTAACTATATTTTCCAGATTGTTCAGCACCATATGCTACCAGATAATTTGCAGTCCGCATGCAATAATGGCCCTAAAATGACTTGAAATATTATCAACGCTCTATCTAGGACGTTTTGTGTACATTCCTGATGCTTTTAAGTCATGCGGTTTTTAACGTTAGTTTAAACCTAACCTTTCTGAGCATGATAAGCTGGGAGAGTAAAAAGTATGGATTAATACTTGTAACTTTGTTGGTGTAGCTTTGTGAAGTGACCACCATGCTTTTATATTACTATGATTGTGAATAGAGCGCGACATTTATAATCGCAAAATTTTAGGGGGCTCCTCAGGTCTCGAAACGTAGATGTAGATGCTTTTTTGAACTAAAATTTACATTTATTAGGTTGTATTAGAACACATGAACTTTAAACCGAGAAAACACGTTCATAACTAAATTAGTGGCGCTGTATTGTAACACATGATGAATTCACTTTAAAAGGTGCTCACAATGGCGTCTGTGTACTACCAAACAATACAAAAGTCTGTCTTCGAAGTGAGTTAATGTTTTCAGCAACACTGTTTGCCTGATCACCCTAATTTCTTGCACAATTCTTCGCTTTAATTCTTCAAGATCTCTTAGTTGGTTCTTGTAAACCCTTTACTTCAAATATTCCCACAACGAAAAGTCTAAGGGGTTTAGGTCAGAAGATTTCAGCGGTATTTCAATTCCTTGTCTTTCTGTAATTTGTGACGTGACTAATTAATTTCAGGAAGTTCTTTCAATAAAGTAAGCATTGTTGTCTTATTAGTTTAGCTTTCGTCTGAATCTGTTAAATTCAAAGCCACATATTAAAGTGGCCTACTGCATTATTTAATTCAAAACCTACTCAATTTGAAGACATGATGCATACCCTTTTGTTCAGTACACTGCAGTAAGGTTCTAATAAATTTAAATTGCGGTTTGAAAGTGTTGGCAGGTAAAGACATTGTGCACTCTCAAGGACTCAGTTTTGTTAATGTTGTGTAACCTGTTTTATAGTGAAAAATTGATAGGACTTTGTTTTATTATTATCAAGTTGCACTGCTTAAAATGGTTGTCTTCACCTCATCATGTTTACTGTACCCTTTCATATGTGTAATTTTATACAATGTGTCTTATTACTAAATAAATACAACAGGTTATGGGCCCACATCGTTTCCAGTGCGCATAAAGGGTGAAATATGGGAAAAGAAAGCAGTAAATAATATTGTGAAGGAAAAAGGCTTGTTTACCTTTTGTTCTGCTGATTACGTAAGTATCCATCAGTTTTACTTTCGCAAATTTGTATGTCCAAAAGCAAAGTTTATAAAACTGGCTACAAATGCTACAAAGTTTGTTGTATCGAACCTCTAAAGAAAGACAATTATGATACGTGGAAAATGCAAGCACAAGCCGTGCTTACTCGCATTGGACGTTTTGGTTATGTGACCGGAGAAAAAACAGAACCGCCAAATGACGCCAAACCCGAAGACAAAATAAAATGGGAAACAGACGATTTAAATGCAAAGGAAGAACTAATTCTTATGATTTCACCTCCATAATTAAAACAAATTGAGCATTGCTTAACCTCAAAATATGTATGGGATCCGCTGAAGAAGAATTTTCAAAGTTCAGGCTCTGCTCGGAAAGCTGCGCTTCTCAAATAATTAATTGTACTGTAAATGCACAGCACAGATAGTACACGTGATCATCTCAAAACATTCTTGGATATTGTTGAAAAACTAAAACTAATGGATGTCGTGATAAATGAAGACTTACTGGTCATAATTATGCTGTATTCTCTACCATCCTCATTCGAAAATTGTCGAATTGTCATTGATTCGAGAGATGAACTACCCAGTGTTGAAAATCTAAAAATTAAAATTTTGCAAGAAAATGAAGCCAGACAAAACGACAACACTTCAAGTGAAGAAGCACTGCAGGTAATAAAAATATCAACAGAGAAGTGGTAACTATCGGAAGAAACAACCATTCTCAAAGCAATTTGCAAGAGGAAATCTCAAAAAGTCTCCCCGTGAAATCTTTTCGAGGAAAAATCACAGTACATCTGAATGCTGGTCAAAGAAAAGGAATTTAATGAAACCTGAGCACACCTTCATGATAGAACAATATTCAGTGACAGCCAATTCAAAAATTTTAGACAGCTCAGCATGGATCCTTGATTCAGCAGACACTTCACACGTGTGTAATGACAATAGGACATTCATGGAATTGTCAGTGTCGTCTGATCCTGATTTATTGAATTTAGCGGCTAAAGATTAATTTACTTCAATTGATGGAAAAGGAATGGCAAACTGAACACAAATAAAAGTGGAACTATTAATCTACCAGATACTCAATATATTTCAGATTTACCCGTAAATCTACTCTCTGTTGGAAAAATAACAGAAAAGGGTCATTCTGTTACCTTCAACAACGAAGAAGCCACTATCTAAGATCAAACTGGATGCCCAATAGTCAAAGCTATGCAATGCAATTATTTCTATTATATAAAATCTAAAGAAGAAAACAAATAAAATGAAAAAACCTATCTGTGTTCCGACATATATCGCTGGCAACAAAAGTTAGGACATGTAAATGAAGCTGATCTAAAGCTGGCTCTTAGTGAAGAAAAAGTTAAAGATAGTAATCATAATAATAATCATCATCATCATAATAATCATCATCAACATCATCATCATAATAATCATCATCAACATCATCATAATAATCATCATCAACATCATCATCGTAATAATCATCATCATCAACATCATCATCGTAATAATCATCATCATCAACATCATCATCGTAATAATCATCATCATCAACATCATCATCGTAATAATCATCATCATCAACATCATCATCGTAATAATCATCATCATCAACATCATCATCGTAATAATCATCATCAACATCATCATCGTAATAATCATCATCATAATAATCATCATCATAATAATCATAATCATCATCATAATAATCATAATCATCATCATAATAATCATAATCATCATCATAATCATAATAATCATCATCATCATAATCATAATCATAATCATAATCATAATCATAATCATCATAATAATCATAATAATCATCATAATAATCATAATAATCATAATAATCATAATAATCATAATAATCATAATAATCATAATCATCATAATCATAATAATCATAATCCTAATCATAATAATCATAATCATAATAATAATCATAATAATAATAATCATAATAATAATCATAATCATAATCATCATAATCATAATCATCATAATCATAATCATCATAATCATAATCATCATAATCATAATCATCATAATCATAATCATCATAATCATAATCATCATAATAATAATAATCATAATAATAATCATAATAATAATCATAATAATAATCATCATAATCATAATAATCATAATCATAATCATAATAATCATAATCATAATCATAATATTCATAATCATAATCATCATAATCATAATCATAATCATAATCATCATAATCATAATCATCATAATCATAATCATCATAATCATAATCATCATAATCATAATCATCATAATCATAATCATCATAATCATAATCATCATAATAATAATAATAATCATAATAATAATAATAATCATAATAATAATCATAATCATAATAATAATCATAATCATAATCATAATAATCATAATCATAATCATAATAATCATAATCATAATCATAATAATCATAATCATAATAATCATAATCATAATCATAATAATCATAATAATAATAATCATAATAATAATAATCATAATAATAATAATCATAATAATAATAATCATAATAATAATAATCATAATAATAATAATAATAATCATAATAATAATAATAATAATCATAATAATAATAATAATAATCATAATAATAATAATAATAATCATAATAATAATAATAATAATCATAATAATAATAATAATCATAATAATAATAATAATAATAATAATAATAATAATAATAATAATAATAATAATAATAATAATAATAATAATAATAATAATAATAATAATAATAATAATAATAATAATAATAATAGTAATAGTAATAATAATAATAATAATAATAATAATAATAATAATAATAATAATAATAATAGTAATAGTAATAATAATAATAATAATAGTAATAGTAATAATAATAATAATAATAATAATAATAATAATAATAATAATAATAATAATAATAATAATAATAATAATAATAATAATAATAATAATAATAATAATAATAATAATAATAATAATAATAATAATAATAATAATAATAATAATAATAATAATAATAAAACTTACCACATGATTAACAAACTGACATAAGATGTGAAACGCATACCTCAAATTTTTGTAAATATCCTGTAAGCGTCTTTTCATTTGACCGCATTCTGTATAATTTTGCATAAAAGGTAGTCATCCAATAAACGAACCTTTGCCACAGGAGAAACGCAGAGTCAATTAAAATATACCATCTCTAACAAATGATTGTAGTAGCTTTCAAAGTATCTCATGTTCCAGGTTCATATTTTTGCTAAATATTATTTTAATGGACAGCTTGAAAGTTTGCGATTCTTTTTTCATCCCTCCGTTTCCTTTCTTTTCATCTGAAGAACCTGTTTATCCACAGATAAACATTCAAGTAATGTTTGTTTATGTTACAATCTTATTGCTCAATTTGGGTTGATTAAATATACCTGGATAAAGGTATACTGTGTACAATGAAAGTTGTAATTTGTTACTGGTAGAGATAGAACTATTGGTATTTCTTACCATATTTGTTGAGAGAATGTCTCTGTTAGGTTAATGTGAGCACAGTGTAAGTTATGTTAAGTTTATATTCGTGTTAGATACAGTGCAGTTCCTTAAATCCAAATATCACAAATTTGTATCCTACCAATTTAAATTGGTGAAAGCGCAGGCACGCATTTTCATAAATATGCCTGTAAGCAAAAGACGAATAAAAGAAGAAATGTTTGGAAGCAAGGACACGTAGCCAGAAATGAAATTTTGGCAAAGGATATCTAAAAAAAACGTCTACCCAAAATATACCATACGATCCTTTCATATCCAGTTTCCAATACTGAACCCTGATTTGGACTTCGGGTTATTCATTAACGACATGAATCAGATTTACAAGGTGAAGCTTCCAGGTGAAGAGTTTAAAGCTTTTTCTTACCTTATAAAAGTGTTAGAAAATTATAGAAACCATTATTCCTCATAAATCTCCTTAACGGAGTTTGTTGAAATGCCACTCGTATTAGTATACCTGAATGGTTAATAAGATGTATATATCAAAATTTTTATAGAATTTCGTTAAGTCTGGATGAGTTCTGTACAACTGATAAATCCTGCCAAATAATAATTTTTAAAGAAAAAGATAGAACTATATCAGATTGGCTGGAACATTCCTAGTGGGCGTTATGGTCATCTCTATAGATACAGGACCATCAGTCTTAGATGCTGACAGTTATTTCAACCAAAACTTAACAAACATCGAAGAATGCTCGAAAAGCTCGATTTTACAACTTTAAAATCAAGTGTGGCACGTTTATTGCATAATTGGAAACAAAATAGGTCACTGTATTGGAGTAGCCTATAGAAGTTTTCTGAGCGTAATTTGTAGAAGTGGTGTAACTTTTCGAAAGTACATCTTCAATTAGTGATAAGCTTAAGCTCATCTATTTGCAGCTGGACATTGAACCACTAATATTTAAAAAGGAAACTAACAAAGACAGCAATCGTGTAAATTAAGGAAGCATCGTTATGAGTACGCTACTATCTATCATTGTACTTTGTAAGCAATTTCAATGCCTTTACAGAAAAACTGTGTTGCTTAATTTTGAGAATAGAGTATAGAAACCATTTAAATATCTTCAACAGCATAAGGGAAATTAATAACATCGCATACTACTACTGGATAACAAAACAAAATACAAGTAAAATACGACCTGAAGCGTTCCTGGCGACGAATGTGCTCAAGTTCTTCTCGGGAAGCAAGCCAGGTGAAAAGACGATTACAAATCGACGTTTCGGAAGCGTACATCTCTCCCATCATTAGGATATTTATTAAATGTTGTAACCATCACATAAAATTAATTGGGTCAAAGAAACGTAACTAGTTATCTTGATTAATAAGCTATATAGATCTATGCTCCTTAATCCGACGGATTTACATTTTATATGAATGATAGAATATATGAAGTGCTATGTAAAAGTATAATGGATAGAGGAATTTAGATAGGTCAAATCATTCATCTTCTCTAGCCCCATATTGCAACTCTGATATTCCGATATTAAGGGTTCCCTAATAAGAAATGAAAATTTTTGGAAAAATAAAGATCAGCAGTATCAGCATTTTCTAGTTATGTGACAAAAAGTTTTGGAACCGAAACTACCCTTTAGGTTCCAAATGTCTTTGTAAATGTTAATCTCTCAAAAATGCCTCTAAATATTTTGGTCAAAACACCATATGTTTATACTTGTAGTATATTGGGATACTAATGTGGTGAGCACTTTATACGTAACGATAAAATTGATTTAAGCAATAGGCTCACGCACACAGCTTTAATCAAATGATTTTTCACAACAAATTGGGAGCTCTAATGTGTATTACTTCATTTCCATAACAACTTAACGAAGGGGAATATTCATTATTTCTGCAATATTCACAAATAAATATGCTTATGTATTCTTGAAAGCTGGGTATGATGTGCAGCTTGTATTCTGGTTTATGTTCTTCCACAAGTGCTGGGGAGTTGGCGAGCATGTGCTGTCTGCTTTTGGGTCAAGTACTGACCATTTAACTCAAGTGCCTTGCCGCTATGCTAAGGAACTTTTGCAATATCTGCTGCAAAATAACCCAAATGGCTGTTGCTGGCGCAGACAATCATTTAAATGTGCTCCACAGCATTCGTGTTCAAAACATACCACCTATATCGTTGTCAAGACAGAGATTAGGTAATTAACCTCCAGTAATAAATAAAAAACTTACATCTCTTGCTACAGTTACATGTTATAACTGAAGTTCAAATGTGGTGTGAAAGAGCTATTGTTTTGGATGCAAAGGCAGTATTCCGGTTATTTTACTTTCTCTTCTAGAAGAAATACTGCATAAACTGGTATGCAGATTTGAAGAGAAAAGTATGTTTTGACATCACTTGAGCCGCAAGAAGTACCTGTTTAGAAATACGTTAATTTTGTTCAGCATCATCCAAGAACGCAAAACGAACATTATCACTCGCATATTCTCATTCAAATACTCCTCAAATGCAAACATATTTTTTATTTTTACTTTATCAATGATGAATATTCTGATGCAGTGACGACAGTCCAAGCTCATCAGAAGATGGGCATCAGGCAGCTTGCTAGACAAATCAAAGATACGCAGACCCGACAGCGCTATCAACAAATAGCCAGCATATCACAGAGGCTTCACTTCTGCCCTTTCCAAAACATCCTAGAATGGCCTGCAGAAACCCCATTTGCCCGTGTGTTCGCGAATAGGGAAATTAGCTAGTAATATGAGATAGTGAATTCGTTTCTGGTGAGTCCTAACTTATTATTCTCCGAGTGAAGTTTGAAGCCTAGTATAACGTGTACTGAGCACTGCTTAGTTTTCTGTTCTGGTTCCCAGATGGTAAAACATCCAAAGTAGGAGGTACATCTTAATATTTTATTACATAATAGCGTGTTGAAGAAAGGCCGGAAAGACAACAGATTACATAGATTACGGCATGTTAAGTTATAATAGGCCTATGAGCAAAACAATGGTATTTCACCCCAATGTAACTGCAACGGTCAACGAGTGAGATGAAATGTTTAGTGTTTAACGCCCGATTTTACTACATAGGGCACCGCAGGCAATGACACTGATGATACATGAGATGAAGATGGAGCACCGGAGGGGGAAACCGGAGATCCCAGTGAAAACTCGCCCCAGCGCCATGTTGTCTCACTTCGCGGTCGCCTGGGATCGAACCCGGGCCGCCTTGGTGACAGCCAAGCGGTCTAACCACTGAGCCACGGCGCGGCCATCAACGAGTGTCCATAAAAGTAAAATAAAATTCGTGAAGAAAGTATAACGACAGCGGAGATCTAAGCTGTATCACATTATAGAAGCAATGGTGAAAACTGATTTAAGTGGAATATATTATGTACAGTGAAGTTTCTATTAAAAGTTTCCTTTATTATCATTGAACGGTGTGCTCTTCTGTATAGACAGGTAACTTGACAGAGTAATAATTATTTTATGGGAAAAAGATGCAATGTCAGATAAAATGTATAATTAATATAAAATGGTTTTATCGTGTTTTTGGTGTTTTAGAAATATCACATACATTATTATATTTTTTGATATAATAATATGTGCCTGGATGTTTGCTGTTTTTCTTTTCCTTTCCAAAAGGTGCTTTTCATGAGCTGTGACAACTATTCACCCATATTTACGATAAACATTGAAATATCCCCCCATGTTCAATGTAACTAACTACTAATAGGTACTTACCCTAGAATCATTACTTCTGAAAAATGAAATGTATCCTGAATAACGTAACATGTGTAGAATTACCACTTTTTAATTAAATTTATAATTAATGACGATTAGTAACAATGCCAATGAACGGAGAAAGTTTTATGACTGTATGAAGTATTTTAAAGGAATTTGTATTAATTGAAGTAAACTAGCTAAATTCAGACTAGAATCTATATACGAAGTTGAATAGAAATAATAACCGCAGTACACTTAAAAATGTATTAATATAAAGTTTTCAAGTGTAAAGAAAAATGTAGTTACTCATCACAAAGCAGGAGAAGTCTATAGAAAGAGAAAAATCTAATTAAAGAAGTTCACTTTGTGAAGGCAGGGATTTTTATAATATAAATTAGTACTTAGAATATTGCTATTAATAATATAATCTTGGAGTAACTAATAAACGATTTATTTGGTTATAGTAGAATAACTAGATAGAAAAGAAAACAACCCTTACTTGCTGTTTTATCAAACTGTGTTTATTATGCATTACCATGATTTTATTTTTTTTCAAGCTATACAACAAAAGATTACGGGGGTTGACAGATCCTGATTCAGTAGAAGGGATCTTTACCTGATGTTCGGTTAACTTCATTCCCTGTTGGATTGCCTTCGATAGAGGTGTACCTGCATGGCAAGCTTCTTTCATAACCTTATCGTCCGTTGTTCTCAAGAAATACCCCTTCGTATTCAGCTACGGATTCCGATTTTGTTTAATGCTCACAACTTACGGATTAAATTGCCCTATAATTTTGAAATAAGTACTTAATAGGAAAGAAAGAATTTGTTTTTTGAAAAAGGACTAAGTTAAAGTAAGTTATTAAGACAAAAAGAAGCTACATTATGAATAGCTGCTGTTTCAGGTATTAAAAGCCCTGATCAGTTGTAAATTATAATTTAGCTAAGAAAAATTTAAGGTGCAGAAAATGCTACCTCTACTTTCTTTGCCACGTTCCCAGTAGAGGATACAAATATTGCATTCCACTCAAAAATTCCATATTGAGATTCCACTGGAAGCACCTGTTTTGAGGAGAAAGATTATTTTAAATTTAGGTGTGTGTATGTGTGTGTATGTGTGTGTATGTGTGTGTGTGTGTGTGTGTGTGTGTGTGTGTGTGTGTGTGTGTGTGTGTGTGTGTGTGTGTGTGTGTGAGCAGCATACCTCAGAAATAAAATTATGAATAAGTGTTAACGTTTTATTTAAGTTTAGCAACTTTCGAGGATAGGAACAGAAATATTTTTTAAGAAAATATCTTAAATCGGAAAATACTTTAATTGGAAAATATTTGTTCGTATTCTTGATTTTTTTTCAAAAGATTCAATGATTTGGACTAGAATGTCCCTTTTGGTATATTGAATTGCAAAAATGTATTATATATAGAATTTATATTGAATTATGTAAGTATATAAATTAAAATATATACATATAATATATTGAATATTTACCTCCCCTTCCTGAACCTAGCTGCTCAGGTTCTCCAAAGTGAAGACAAACACTTCGAGTGGCTTGCCTCATAAATGGAGAACATTCCTGAAACTCTGGTAGATCTAACCTGCCAGGTTCAAAGGTGTCCGAGTTAGGCTTAGTGTGTGTAATAGCTTATATACACGAGCACATGTTTATTTACTAAATTAATTATTATAATTATATATCAGTATCAAAATATGTAGAAAATGTTACGTTTACATTAAAGAGCTACATTTCAATTCTATCGTAAAGTAATGAACCTTAATGGTATGCCACAGATAAACAGTTGAATGTATTAAATAATTTCTGAAATAAGCATGTTATCACAAACATCTGTCTTTATCAAAATACTTTCAATAAGAAAAGTTAATTTCTAGCACCCCTGTGGAGATATTTTTATTAGAAACACCAAAAGATATACAAAAAGAAAAGGTTTAAGCGTTTAAGACAAAAAGGAAGGTTAAATGGCACGAACCAATTAGCTGACTTTTTCATGACTACTAGTTTGGAAACACTAATTTATATAAAACTCTACAACTAAGTTTGAGGATCAAAACGCTAACATGTTGTGATTTGAATAATATACTAGAGTAGCTACAGATATTTGTTGTATATTCGCCATTAACCTCGTCAAGGATCGACAAACTCAAGTTACATCTTCCCTTTTTATTCTTAGATGAGGGAGATAGCCATTCCTCAGCACCTTCATTCCACAACTACAAGGCCTGATAGTACGTACAAGAAGCACCAGCCAATTAAATGACCTCACGAGATTCCCTAGTAACGTAAGAGAGGCGGTGTGTCCAGCGAACACTCGTTCACATCTTCGGGCGTTTCTGTATCTACTAATGAAGGTGTATTACATCCGTGTTTACTCGCATGTTAATTACGGCGTTCACATTTAGAATAATCATCCCTTAGTATCTAAGATTTTCATATTACTAAACAAGGCTGTTAGTTGAACTTACGGGATTCAGTCTAATCACTTTTAGGCCCGGTTGCATAAAAGATAATCTAAGTTCAAATAAATGAAAATGATCTTCAGTCAAGCTGAACTTACAATGTTGGTTGTATAAACATTGATCTAAGTTCATGGCCTCTTAGTCTAAGATCAAATCTGGCTGGTGAATTTTATCCAGTTAACTTGATTGAACTTAGGTCAGCAGAACTGCAGAATTTTCACAATAGTTTCTGAGAAGAAATAAGTAAATAAATAGTAAATAAAGCATAAGTAATTGGCTTCTATTTCACCAATGTATGTTGAAGATGCATTATTTGTGTTCATAACCTATACATTTGTATTATTTTCATAATTCAGATTACTCGGATATCTCTGATGATTAGAATTTTCAATTTTAAAGGTCTCCTCGTGCTTTCCAACGTAGAGGAAATCCCATCTCATAACTAAATGACAGAAAATTCAAAATAAGATTTCGACTATCAAAGCATGTAGTTGAAGAACTGGAGTATAGGCTACTGCACAGTTAAGAACACAAACCCTGAAGAAATACGCACATAATCCAATATTGTGACTTTGTGGGCTCGTGAAATGAAAAGTCCAATTTCACCACTCAAAAATGTTCTTTATTTCTTTCGACTTACAGTTAAACACTTGCCAATTACACAGAATTACGTAATGCACACAATTACGATTCACCAGTTCGTCCGTTACAATTTCACTTGCATTCGTAATTACATACAATACTCCGATGCATGTACACAGTCTTCTCGTCGTAAACTGCACTCTTACACTGCTCGCCAAGAACTCTGACTAACTGACTGACTGACTTACTGCCCGGCGTGTTGCTTATATAGGGTCAGCTGGGGGATCGAGAATGTTCTAGATTAGATGAAATATCCCGTAAGTTCGAGAACACAGGTGGAACAGAAAGAGACGGCGCAGTGATGTTTTTTTCTCCCAGCCGCCCCTTGTCACCACTATAAGACAAACGAGGGGGGCGTGGCTAACGCCGACCTCCCCTGCTTGCCCGCTCTCAGCTGGTTCTATAGGGTGTTCCAACGATCGGGTGACAATATTTATGATCCTTCTCGCATTACGGTTCTATGCAACTGAAATCTTCCAGATGGTGATTAGAAATATATTCAATATAAATAAAGGAACTGCGTTTAGAACAATACACAAAATTACAAGGGAGATTGCAGCTTTAAGATCTCATTTCATCAGGATGCCTATGTAAAAGTGTGAAATAAGAAGGGTTATGCGAGATTTAAAGTTAGCTGAACGAATCTTTTCTTTTGCTTAAACTTCCATTTTTTGTTTGTTTTCCAACTCACAGAATTGTAAACAGACCAAAATGAAAAAGATGTAATGTAATTAAAATAACATTATTTCTAGGACAAATAAGCATAAGGCGAAAGATTTATTTTGTTTTTGTGATGCCTAGATTGACTACTTTGTGTACTTCAATTAAACAGTGTCGAGTAATTCCGATAATTCTCGAATCCTTTCGATGCAACACGAAAGTTGCAACATGTTTGGAGATATTGCCGTATTTGTTTTTGTGATCTCAGATCAGTACTAAACGGCGTTCATGATCTAAGATGAGCATTTTACAATCCACGCGGCTTCGCACATTTAGTTCAATTTTGATCTTCGATTATAAATGAACTGCAGCTAGCGATTTTTATGCAAACGGGCCTTATTGACTCACGTATTTCGACTTTACATCACTGATGTCATAGGTATACATGATTGCATATATTAAAGATAACTTACAAAGCTCTATATTTGGTTCAAATATTAATACATATACTACACCAAACAGTTTAGATTTATATGTTAATTAATCTAAGTAGAAAAAAATTCAGAATAGCTATTTACTTTTATATCTTAGGTTTTTAATATTATGCCACAAATATTAAGAGAACTTCCTAATTTATTCTTTAAATGTGCGATACGTCGTGCATTACTAGCTAAGTCATTATATAATGCAAACGATACTTAATATATAATTGTATTATTTATTTTATTCTTATTTCATATTGTAATATTTTCAAATACTATCTGACAAAACTGGATCAACTTTGTCACACTCTTGAGCAGATGATGAGTACCTGATGACGTTAAAACATAATTCGGAGATACAAGCCCAGTTCAGATCATTTCTCCGGACAGCAGTCATATATACGTTCAAAATTCAAACTTTTCTGTTATAATTTGACTATGATACTACTTAAAAGTTTCATCTCTACGAGTTTCAGGAATTTTTAGATCTATATCAAGTGAACCATTCTGTTTTATGGACGTCTTTTTCTCTGAACTGCTGCACTGACGTAAAACAAAGGAATGTCTAAATGACAGTAACATTTACCTGCCCAAGCTTCATACGTCAGGGGCAAGGTCTTTGTCTCTCTAAAGGACCTCATCATGAATATTCAGAAAAAGAGAAGGATGAGGCTTACTTTTTAGTGTATATTTGTTAGCTCTCGGTACCCTTGAAGCTGCAACGCTTTAAAGTCAAATATAAACAACGAAATGACATTAACTAGGGCAGTCATGTGGAGACAGGCTCGTATCCCATCAGTTAAACCTCATCGCAAAGGAAACATGCTAAAGTAAACAAGCTGCCAACTATATAGTGGAATTCATTAACGTGATTCAGGAGGCAAAAGCGTGAAACATGCCCTGCTATTTCACAGCTTATAAAAATGCCACGTTGAATCAGAATCTAATCTATGTGTATGAAAAAGATTTACAAGGACACCTGATTGATCTCTTCCTAGATATTTCTCTTTCTCTTCCATATACATATATAATAGTTGGAGAAGATATTGCATTTCACCCGAATATTTGTGTCAAGATTTCACTAGTAATAAATGCCACGTTGAATCAGAATCTAATCTATGTGTTTGAAAAGGATTTACAAGGACACCTGATTGATCTCTTCCTAGATATTTCTCTTTCTCTTCCATATACATATATAATAGGTGGAGAAGATATTGCATTTCACCCGAAAATTTGTGTCAAGATTTCACTGGTAATACACCTTTTAAGGCTCCATGAATCCAAAAGTAAACTATTTTTCATAAAAATGGTCGATTAGTTGTCTTTCAACAGTTCAGCTCCAAAACAATACTCAGCTGAGTACTTTATTTGAGCGCTTTCCAATTATACGATACATATATTTTCTATAAAATGTCCTCGCCCTAAACTACCTCTTAAAGGAATCACTTTTTCCGAAATTTTGATGTTGTCAAAATTCCCAAAGGTTGTAAAAATTCACTCCTTGCATTTTCTCCAAATGGAAATACTTAATTAAGAATGTTGGAACCCTAATATCAATAACCGGCAGAATCAGTACGTAGAAAACATTATCTGACGTTTTAGTTAATTAATGGAAGATAATCATTTCTCCACACTAGCCGTATATAGGCTAAGATGTTTGATGGATAGAGTCAACATGAAAAATTCAATGCCATGGCCGGGATTTGAACCACGGATCTACTGGTTTCCGTCCAGTCCCTCTTAACCTTTGAGCTACCATGGCCAACGTGCTGTCCTGACATTGAATTGCATTGAATTTTTCATGTTATCTGGCATATTACATAGTACATTTAGTTAAAAAAAAATTAATGCACAATCACCACCATTCGTCCAACATGGTTTCACAGTAATTTGATATTAAATTATTGCAAACAATGGAAAATGTAAACTACTTTTTTTTTAAATTAATAGAGCTTCAACGTCTAGTGTTCTCAATATTTGGTCCATTGATGCGAGCAAGAAATAGATCTCAATTCCTGAAGAAGGCAATAGAGTGCACAATGGCCGAAAACTCGACTTTTATAAATTTGACGCGGCTGATCGCCCGTGAATCCTTTAAAGAAATAGATCGTTTATGCAATTAGTATGGTAATTTCTTAGTGAATACAATACCTTTGACACTGAAATATTTAAAATAGTAACTATGGATATAAACTGGAAAATATTACAGAAATGTTGCAGTTCGTCGTCCCATTATACAAACATCCTTGGTATGCACAATACGAAAGCCATAGTAACAACCCTGAATCATTCCTATGAAAACTAAGCTATTTAAATTATTGTACGTAGTAGAAACTTGCGTATAACAAATTATTATGCAAATGCAACAAATTACAAACCTTAGAGCTGATCATAAAAGCAATAATTACAGCAAAAAGTAACTTACAGAGTATGGGTAGATGCAATTATATTTAAGTTTGAATTTATGAGTCACTATGTTTACACTCAGTCTTCACTTACTTGTTGTATAATTGAAACGTTTTCAAGATCATTCGATCTCATCCCCAGCTGTTTGGTGACTAAATGAACCTCCCTCTTCTTCCACTACTACGGAGCTCCGATCACTCTGCCATCTGGTGTTAGGGGCACTAAGTTTCAATACTTCATTTAATGCCGGGATTTCAAAATTTATAACTTTATCACGGTTTTTGTTTATGAATATTTTTTCTCAAATATCCAATTCTATGGGTGTACTTAAAGATTTTAACAGTTTAATGTTGTGGCCAATGTTGTGGTTTTCTGTCCAAAAATGGTGTGAAATTGCAGATTTTTCTGTTTGTTTCAACTTAATGTTCCTCTGGTGTTCTTTTTGCCTGGTTAACAAGTTTCTCTTAGTTTTTCCTATGTAGCCTTTTTTACAGGTTTCACAATTAATCTGATAAATTCCTGATTTCAAATTGTTGGGGATTGTATTTTTTAGTGGTTTATTTAGCAGGTTCCTCAGACTGAATTTGTTTTGGGGTGCTAGTTTTAAGTTTAGTCTTTTGAAGATTCGTTCAAATTTTCTAAAAGCCCATGGATGGTAGCTGAATTTTCTATATTGCCAAATTTGTGTTATTAAGTGTTGGGAGAGTGGTATTTTTTGATCTTATCTTCAGTTTTTCTTTCCTCTTCATCATGTTCCTTATGATGGCTGGGTTGAATCCATTTAATACCGCTATGTCTTTTATGTGTTGTTGTTCTTTCAAAAATTCATCCTTACTCAGTGGGACGTTGTATAGCCGGTGAATTAGACTTCTAAAGGCAGCTAGTTGATGTGAAACTGGGTTGTATTCATTTTTCTTTATGTAATTATCTATGTGTGTGGGCTTCCTGTATATTCCAAAATCTACACCATGACGATTTCTAGTTATCTTGAGGTCCAAAAAGGGTAGGGTGTTGTCTCTTTCTACTTCCATAGTAAATTGGATGTGATTATCATGCAGGTTTAGTAATTTTAGAGAATCTTCTCTAAAAGGGTAGGGTGTTGAGAATCTTCTCTAAAATTACTAAACCTGCAAGATAATCACATCCAATTTACTATGGAAGTAGAAAGAGACAACACCCTACCCTTTTTGGACCTCAAGATAACTAGAAATCGTCATGGTGTAGATTTTGGAATATACAGGAAGCCCACACACATAGATAATTACATAAAGAAAAATGAATACAACCCAGTTTCACATCAACTAGCTGCCTTTAGAAGTCTAATTCACCGGCTATACAACATCCCACTGAGTAAGGATGAATTTTTGAAGGAACAACAACACATAAAAGACATAGCGGTATTAAATGGATTCAACCCAGCCATCATAAGGAACATGATGAAGAGGAAAGAAAAACTGAAGATAAGTTTAAAAAATACCACTCTCACACCACTTGATAACACAAATTGGCAATATAGAAAATTCACCTACCATCCATGGGATTTTAGAAAATTTGAACGAATCTTCAAAAGACTAAACTTAAAACTAGCACCCCAAAACAAATTCAGTCTGAGGAACCTGCTAAATAAACCACTGAAAAATACAATCCCCAACAATTTGAATCAGGAATTTATCAGATTAATTGTGAAACCTGTGAGAAAAGCTGCATAGGAAAAACTAAGAGAAACTTGTTAACCAGGCAAAAAGAACACCAGAGGAACATTAGGTTGAAACAAAGAGAAAAATCTGCAGTTTCACACCATTTTTGGACAGAAAACCACAACATTGGCCACAACATTAAACTGTTAAAATCTTTAAGTACACCCATAGAATTGAATATTTGGGAAAAATATTCATAAACAAAACCGCGATAAAGTTATAAATTTTGAAATCCCGGCATTAAATGAAGTATTAAAACTTAGTGCCCCTAACACCAGATGGCAGAGTGATCGGAGCTCCGTAGTAGTGGAAGAAGAGGGAGGTTCATTTAGTCACCAAACAGCTGAGGATGAGATCGAATGATCTTGAAAACATTTCAATTATACAACAAGTAAGTGAAGACTGAGTGTAAACATAGTGACTCATAAATTCAAACTTAAATATGAAGAATACTTCACTGTTAATAATGCTTCTGCTTTTAATATTTAAGATGTAATTATGTTCCCCTCATAGTATTTGGGCTGAACAGAATAAATGAAATAAGATGGAATTTGTGTTCCTCAAACAACTTTTAAGTGTTTTAAAATAAACATGTTTAAAGTGTTTAAAATAAATATTTCTCCAAATCAGAGCATACCTGTTTCGGAAACACAAAGTGGAACCCTGACAATATTAGTGGCCAGAATATCTTTCATCAAATTTAGCAAGACACCAGACGAATTCATACGTGAACTTCCAAAATATCGGTGTGAACACAGGGAGAAGTCGACTATATTCATTATTGTCCTGACTGGAGGCAAGAACCGGCATGGCATACGTACTCCTAAGGCACCACCGGCGACAACCGTTAGAACTAGTATCAACATATCACAGTCTGATAGAAGATATTATAATCATATTTAACGGAAAACCCATAATTCTCACATTTTTAAATAAATATGTGCAATCAGCATCCTATTTTAAGTATTTAAGACAAATTCATAAAAATGAAATGTTTATTTACATTTTCTTGCGATGGCCCCTGAAGTCCTCTTTATTTTGAATAGCTTTCGCATAACAAGGAAATCGAACAGAAAAGTCTTGCTGCTCTGAAACTCTGAACATCGCTTTAAAATATAATTTATCTCAAATAAACATTTTCTTGAGTTAACTATTTCCTATTTATATTTCTTCCCTTGGTTTGAATTGTCCAAAAATGAAGTCATCCGTTTTTCTTTCGTACTTTTTTTCTTTTCTTTTCTTTTTTCCTTGACCTCCTGGTCATGCAAAGAAAACAGAATTCCAAAGGGACCACACACCGACCAGCTCCTTAAAGACTTTATTATCATTTGAGCCTTACTGTACTCCGTTCTTCTTAATGCACCTACAAGGAAATGGCTAATAAAATCATTTCTACAGATTCATTAACGCGGAAAAGTAAAAGAGTAAGTTGTGACAATACTTATACAGATATAAACATATTGTTTCGTCAAGCCTTGCATCTATTTAGGAACTCGTATAAAATATTCTTGTATTAACATATTAAAGCCTAAATGAATCGTCATATAAAATAAATAACTACACATTTGTATCTGAACTGACGTTGTAATAATGTTAATACTGTACATTTATATTTTTAAAATATAATATGTTGACTAAGGTTGTAGTAGGTAGAGGAATCTGGAATAGGGATTAGCAGTCCACAAAAATTCAGCCCACTTAGCATAAAGCCGGAAACTGTGGCTATATCATGTGTGTTTTGAAGGAAAGAAATAATGGTGTAGTGGAATTTATGATATTTCAACATTTAGAGGAGCGGGTCAATGGCGAACAAATATTTTATATTTTTAAATTAATCTAAGTAGGAAAGAAATGACGCCAAGCCTGTAAAAGTCGGTAGTGATTTCCAGGTTTAATTTCAGTGCAAAGGGATTGTAAGGAGAAGCTGTTGCACCAGAAAGTACAGTTAAACTCCGGAGATGTAGGAAGTCAAACTAAGGCATATTGGTTATTATATATGCACTACAAGAAGCCGACACAGTAATACAGAGTGTCCCAAATTGATGTATACACTCGTGGAACTGTTACTTCTCTGCAACGAAATGAGACAGGGATGCAGCTTTGTTATGTATGATCCACAAGACGTTGGAACAGCATGGCAACACATTCATAAGGTTTATTTGTTTGTCTCATTTCATGGATTGTTGTGGATAAATAACATTTCAAAGGGTGTATACATCAATTTAGAACAGACTGTACATCCTGCCCGTATGAAGATTTGAACTACATTATTAGGACAATACTTTTCGATTTAGCTGCACTACAACAAAGCTGAACAAATGAAAGCACTACCGAAACGCACAAGGCAATTTTAACGTTTAAGAAACTAGGAAACCCTTTTAAGTGGAGTATAAGATTCGTCAATTATGATTATAATTATTTATTACCTTTGTAGTCCACACCTAACCAAACATGTATGTTCCACTGCTATTTTAATAGTAGGAGATTAAAGAAGGATCAACAACAACCTGGGAATCCAATATTAACTTGGTAACTATTTATGTGGCCATAAATAAAAGAAACAATAAATATTCCCAAATCGAGCCATATATCGAAAATGGCTGGTGCAAAATTTTATTCAAGGTTGCCTGAGGAATGGGTAGAGAACGTCATGTGAAAGTAACGTAGATCAAACTTTAGATGTAACACAGTACGTGACATTTCTTTATCTGATACAACTACACGGTAGAGAAAGTAATACCATCAGAGGTTGAATATGACCACCTTTAATGTAATTTATATCTGGGAGCACGACTTTGAAGTTTTCGAGACGTATGGACTTTCATTTGAGTTTGGTATCACCAAGTAGTCACGAGCGTCAGTGGTGATGAAGTAGTTTGTTGCCATATAGCTTTTCAAATCACACAACTTCTATATGAAACATGTTCCTAATTAATAGTCTTTCAGTTGATATACACTAAAATATACCTATACAAAACTTACCAAAAGGAAATAGTAGGCCTATTAAAATGTAAAGTTTATAATAAGTTATACTTAATATTTTGGCCGAAAATATAACTGGGATATTTCCGAAATATTTTGGTTTTGGTTTTCAGTTTTAAATGGTGCATATTGAATAGACGGGCAATGCTATCAAGTGCATAAAATCATGTCGATAAAATCCAAGGGTTATGCTGGCAAGGAAATATTTGCCTCGTCCGCCACGCCCAGCCCCTGTCCCTTACCTAGTTTGTCTTACTTCTTCCTGATGCTTTAATCCTGAGCCTAAAACCTTTTTTCATTAGTTATAGTTGAGTACCAAGATTCAAATGAGTTCTATATGGTACTATTTTGTACCATACTCAAGGGTCTGTTGTGTACACTCGCGGTGAAGCTTGCCTTCCAGCCACTCAGGTGAAAAGTTTCCGACGTTCTTCCCTTTTCCCACTTCCTAATCCGAAACTTCACTCGTATCTGGAGTTTTGTTGTACTTTAATTCAAACAAATAAGAGATTGGCTCACACAAGTTTGGTTCGGAACATTGTTAGAATGATAAGGAGAGTCTATCAACAATAAATAAAGAAAAACTTTGTAGTAAACCAGAAAGGCTAGGCCTATGTGATATACCTGGAAATATTTCAATATGCTACTATGAACCAAATGGTTGAACCATCCCAAGGATACCACTGGGGAACAACTCGGAGAGTGAGAGGTCAAATTACACACACTAAAATCTAGAAGATTCAGGACACTTCACAACCAAATACACAATTCTTCCTGAAATACACACACCTGTTTTATTCCAAATTATAAACACATAAACACAATGTAACATAACATTCCACAGGCGCGGAGAGATGTAACAAAAGCAAAAGTCAATCCAACATCTCCCGGACAGCCAGCTCCAGATCCTTTCATGGCTGGCTAGATCACAGCTACCATTTGTTTTCGTAGAAACACTACTAGCAAGATTTCCAACCAGCCAATAGGAGCCGGACGCCTGGCGGCGACTTCACATTACTAAACAAAGTGAGTATTTCACAATGTCTTTGCTCTCAACCGTACTCTGTCGATGCGATTTGAAAGGGTGAGTGATGCCTCAAACTTCTGAATATAATAAAAATGAAACCTTGTGGAGCATATTTAATCATGTTCAACAGAAAGTGGCTAGAAAAATAATTTGAACAGCTGTTTGCGGAATTAAATAAATTAATAAATTTCATAAAAACCAAAAATTAATTAATAACTCAATTAATTATTAAACTCATTAAACTCTATAGGGTCTTCTCGTCCAGTGCCGTGGAATAGTGTGCTAGGGCGTTGTGCTTTGTTTCCCTACCACGGAATGCATCCCTTTGATCACACCCTCGCATGTTGCAGACTTTACGTCTCGGATATAGGACCGGAGCCCACTCCTCAGCATCGTGAAGAATTTGAGGAGCTAAGATAAATAGCAGAACCCAGTCAAGGAAGCCGAATTTCCAGCTGGAGGTGCCGTGATGCTAACCACATCCCCTCCCCGTATGGTTTGGATGATCGCCCACCTTATGTGAGCGTGAGACTGGCAGTCGGGCTGGCAGATTCTGGCTTTCTTACGGACTGCTACGCCGTAGGAAAAAGAAGGAATTTGCTGAATTTCATATCTTTTGGTTCAACCAAAATACTTTGTTTTTTAATATGAGTCGTGCGATACCTGTTGTATTTCAGTCATTCTAATCCTTATCTTCTAAAACTAAACAACTCATAAGTGGATACGAAGGAGACGCAGAAGAGATAGAAAAAAAAAAATATTGAAACTGGGGTATGCAACGAAAATTATCTCAGTCGGTAACTGAATTATGTCCAAGTATGTTAGCATAGCAGTAACGTGTCAGGCTAATATGCAGCAGGACTGGATTCGATTTCCGTTATTTTCCAGCGTTTTTTTAACTAATGTTTCAGACCAGCAGATCCGACGAATGCACAGCAGGAGAGGCCATATGCCTGAAATTAGATTCGTGGAATTTTCTGCTCTGGTGTTCGGACTCTCAGGGAGACCTCTCTGCTAAGATAGGCCGCGATTGGGTTTCCCGAAGGCGTCCAGATGTGATAACTGAGGACGTAGGAGATCCTACCTGTATTTGAGCCTGCCGGTGCGGATCTAGTTACTCCCTACGTTCAGCACTGTAAAGTTCCCTTTATTATATCACTTCTTCCTGCTGACTGCGCTTATCTAAATTTCCATTTATACCCCGCTTTTAGGTTACTTCGTTGGCCTTTTATCTGCAGAACATATTGCAATTTTGACAATGAATACCGTAGTACTTCTTTTGGCCTTTTACATTAGATTACATTCACACATTTCCAATCTCATTTATAATACCAAACTATATGTAGGGTAGTTATCAATATTCCTGCCGGGAATCGAATCCCAGACCTCTCGCATGCTACCAGATGCTCTATGGACATGGAATATGTTGTTTGTATAGTACGGAAGACAGCAGGTCTGCAATAAACGTCCATATACATATTACTTACAAGTCAACAACAAAACTCGTAGTATGCTGGTAGTTACATCTCGGATAATCAAGAGATCATCGTGGTTTCGAGAGTAAATCCCTTGCATACCTATTTTATGGAACTAGAAGCAGTAAACATGGTATTTCCCTGACAATAGCCCGCTGCACTTTTCGACAGTATTACACTGTGCGTAGTTTGACTTTGAAAACATTTCGAGGATCCCGTTTTAATATCGCTGGCTTTTCGCGACGCCCTGTCTCAAGAGGAGGGAAGGGGTAGGATAGATGAATAATGCTCGAGACTTTTGTGGCTACTAGGCACGCGAGGAGAGTAGAGGAGGGGAGGGGATATTGCGCAATTAAGCCGTCGAGGCTTGGGATGTTTAAAGTGCTGAGACAATACACTGGCTCGGCTTGACTTGGCCCCACTCCTGCATGCTGAGATTCAAAATGATTTCCACCACCCAACGTGGGGGTAGATATTTAACTGAAGAGTTAATCAGTATTTTGCTCTGTGTAACGAGAGAGAGGGGGAGGATGCTGTGATTCAAGACTACCAGAAGTTGCAGTACAAAAAATGCAGATTTTCTACCACTCTTTCCTTTATACTAAAAAAAGTATTAAAATATCTTTCAAAGCTTCATCACTTTCATATGTACTCATGCATTATATACGTCTTCTATTAAAAATGTCACTCTCGTTCTTCTAAACATGTGAATATCCTGAAATTAGGCACATGTTTGCAAATGGCTTTACTCCTACTGTCCCAATATATTATATCACATCTTGCAGCATAGTGTTTTGTTATATGAGGCCAATTGGTATAAATATTTTACGTTCATTAACGAAAAGTATTACAATAAATTATTTCTGATATTCTCAGTTACCAAGAACATTTTATGGATAACATGTCAGAAATTCTATGGATATTTCATTAATAAATCTGTCACATGAACATATATTAAACAGAATTTCACATTGCTAAGCTCGCGCAAAGTTCAGGAAATAATTAAATTTTATAGTTTCCTTTCGACAATTTATTTCCAGTGAATTAATGTTCCGTTTTAGAAACAAACGAATTACTGGTACTCTTCTTCAACAAGAACAAAAATTAGAACATCTGATGTAAATATTTATTTACATAGATAGTATATTAATGCCCTTTGCCTGTAGATTCATTTCAAATATATAGTTCTTTCAACGAGTTTCTTAATATCATCTGCAACATTTTTTCGTCTATCCACACCAAGTGACCGCAAATAATAATATTCATTGGAAGAAATAAGGAAATCCGAATATTTATTTCCAGCTGCCCTACGAATTAGCTCTTTTAATGATACGATTTGTATAGAAAGTTTTTGTTGACAAAATCAAATAACGGGGTTTGGCTAACATGAACTTTAACCTCGAAATTGTTCACATTCTGTGACAAGTATTCCCTGGTTGGCTTGTGCGTTACCAAGTAAAACCTAATATGAAGGCCTCGTGTGTTAGCTGCAGCACATTAAATTACCAAACAAGCCAGAGTAGCTGGAAGCTCATCCTCTTCAAATTTAAGAAAATTTTACTTCAAGAGGTAAAACGTTTAGCAGCTATTTTAAACAGAATCTCTTTAGATATCTCTCTTAAAATCTCGCAAGCACCCATAGCCGGCATCGATACTGTAGATGGGAGCGTGTCTGACTAACATTTAAGTGCTACCGAGTTTGAATCTTGGTCAGGTTGAGTTTTCTAGATAAGATTATTTCCGAGATTTTCCCTTGTCCTGAAGGAGTAACTAAGTATAAGCTCTGTGGCCCGTGGGCTCATTCGAGCATTTCATCCTTTTCTTCAGTGTCCGATATGACCTAACGTTGGAGGAAGTAACTTTTTTTTAAAAAAAAAGAACAAACATAAAATGTTCATGTCTCTTATCTATGGAGAGCTCACTGGGATAATTAAAGATTAATCAGTTAATGGAAAGTAAACCAAATATATAGTTTAACCAACTAAGGCAACGAAATGTTTAATTCCAATAAGTTTATTTTTTCGATGAGGTCAGATATATGCAGAATTCCGCCCGAATCCTGGTCCTGACCTTCTTATCATCAAAATAATTTCACAATCCACATTCATCTGTCTCTTTCTATCACTCAGTTTTTGCATACTTACAAGTGAAGTAAGTATCTTGATAGTATGGAACTGTTTTCTGAAGGGTGCTGTGAACTTTATTTTGTTCTTGTACCCATTTTCATTTGGTTTTCGCCATTTTGGGAAAGAACTCCATTTGAAGACAAGACAATGTCCATTATCTAACAAACAATTTACCAAACGTCAGTCTTTAAGATAGGTTCTTGTAAGTTAGGAATAAAAATTAGTTTTCGAGCCTGACTGTTCTATTATTGAAATATTAAAAACAGGTGGAATATTAAAGACAGGATGGAAAAGATCAACAGTTTTTCGGTGTTTACGTAACTTCAAGAGATATGAAAGAACAGCTCTTGGAAGGGTAAGTCACATAGCACAAAGATATCTAAGTTTTTTAAATAATTTAAGGCTTTTTAAGGATATTTCATTAAAATAATATCCTTTGTCTTAAATGAAACTTTTCCCAAGAAATTGACTAAGATGTTGATTACCTACCGGAAATACAACTGTTTATCTTAAATATTACCAAGGTCCTATACCTGAAGTAATCGTTTATCAATTTTAGTTATAGTACTAACATTGCTAAAGGGAGATGGCGAATTACAAACAACATAAACGGAAGAAGTGAAATACAAGTTGTTGTAGAGTCCCAAACCGCAAGTCTCACGTGCCATGTATATGCTGCAGTAATAGCTACGGCAGAGTACGTGCCTCCAGTAAATTTCTGCAAGTCATTAGGGAAATGCAGAGCGGGGAGGCTGAGGGGAGCATTTTGTAAAACCGCATCATGGAGCTTAACTACTGGACGCCACATCGTCCCGGCGCTAAAAGAAACCCATACAGTGCTGGGGAGAAAGTCCATGAATAATTAATAAGTTCGCCTTTCGAAATAATGCGTGGTTTTATCAGAACTTAAAACAAAAATGCTAAAACTAAATTGGCCTGCCTGCGATATGTCTCTGAATTCTTGGGCACTAACTTCCTCACGTTAGACAAGAACAGGCTATGAGAACTTAAAGTAATGGACATCATACATAACCTTAATATCCAACCCGCTGTTGATGCATCTCCAAAAAATCTCTAACGACCTTCTGTAAGATTTTAGAAGTTAACAAATATGACAGGCATGAAATTAAAACAAAGGTATCTACTTATAAATTCAGACAGCGAGTCAAAATATAAGCGCCATTTACACAGTAAGAGAGTGAAGTACGTGAAAGAGCATAATGAACTTTTAAATATAGCGGTTCCCACACTAACTTCCAAATCAGGAAGTCCCGAATTCGAACACCGACTTACGGATAAAAATTTGTCTTCAACAAAGAAACGAGGGTCTGGTGTTCAAAAGCAAGTCGCTATGCTCACCTTGATTTCCAAATGTTTTCAATGACATTCCGAAAATACTCGAATGATAATTATGAAACAGTTCCACCTGTTAAAAACATATCTTTGAACTGGCTGACTAAAAAGCCACAGACTGTTTTAAAGACATTGTGTAGTATATTTTCGTCCATATCTTGTGCTTTAAAAGTTATACAAAACATAGAGCAATCAAAGCAAAAACAAAAATTCAGGCTCTGCCCAGAAAATTCAATATAAATTTCATTTCCCATGTGATTACGTTAAATGTATCGTGTTTTAATCAAAATCGTTACCGCCAAATTTGGAACAGTAAACAATAACCAAAAATGTTTACATAAGAGGTAATTTGAAGTACAAATACTTTATCTTGTGCCGTAACCTTGGAAGATACTGATACATTGGATTATGGTTTTAATACATGCCAAATATCTTATTCTGAATGTGTTATATGTTATATTCACGTGGTTTTCTTGCTAATCGATCGCTTACGGCTTTATAACTTCTAGAAACAGTTCCTACAAAAGCTTATGTTTTTATATAATTATTAATTAACATGGGTTAACCTTTGCACAAATAGTTTCATTACACATTTCTTCTATGCTTCCCCTTATATATAAAATAAGGAGACTATATCCAGGTGACGCTATATACACCAGTCTTGAAATGCTATATTACTTCCAAGTCATCGCACAAAACAGTTAATTGAAAAGTGTGGGATTTTAAAAGAAAAATCGTATGTGCGACACCTATACCGCTTTCTTCTCAAACAATTCTACTCCCTGTTTCTTGTTAACATAGGCACATTTTCATTGTATATATGCAGATTATTGCATATATGTGATGCTTGTTAAGTGTAAAACTCCTTACATAGAATAGCAATTTACAACTTGCCAAAAAGTTAACACCAATATCAAACAATATTCCTTTTTTTTATTTGACAAGTTGCTTGCCTTAACGAGGTCCACATTTTTTGCATTATAAGAGTTTTTCTACCTCTAAGGATTTACCAATTATAATTCAGAATGAAGAAGACTTCACAGATTTTCAGAATAAAGCTTATAAAGGGTATTATAAAATGTAGATTGTACATAGGAGTATTTTCTCGGAAGTCTTCGAGTCGCATCTTGGAACATGTTGAAATTAAATACCAGCTACTTTTCATATTTTAAGCCATGCCGCTCAAAATCACGCACGCGAGAAATTCTTAAAATCATTTTTTAACTCTCAAAACATGTATACACCGTTAAATATCAGTATAGAATAAGACACTTCTACGTTCTATATTTAGGTATACAGTATAGAAAATACAAATTTGATGTCTTTTACATTAATTTCTCTACTCCCTCCTCCACAAACTATTCATAAAAATTTATTTTGATATTTACGTATTGAGAGAAACTGTAATTACAGGAATAGCTACATATTTCATTGCAAAATATAAGGATAAGACATTTCTATAAACAAGCTACGGTGTATCATTTGAAATTTTATGTAGTTTCATAGACTAGAGCAGGATTTAACAGAAACTAACCATTTAAAAATAATATATTTAAACTTCAAATCAATAACAAAAGTATCTTGGAAGAAGTTCACTATAAAAACGTTTTATTAAACATACTTTATTGATATCCAAAGTTTTTGTTTATATCTTATAATTTAACAGAATACAAATATAATTAGAAGTGGATTACAGGCCAGTCTCAAAAAATCAAGAAACACGTCTGTTTTGTCTATAAAATATCATCGTTGGTTTCACTAATGCTGTCTAGGACCTTCGAGGCAATCACATTCCACAAAACAAAGGCTGCACCCGTTCTTCATTTTTTAAGGTAAAGGTAGTCAAAAGTTCGAAATCCTGGATGCGTGATGATGAGGATGGGTGTGAAATGAGAAGCCCTATAGCTTTCTGAACCGCTTTTGGTCCTTGGGGATACTGAACTAGCTCAAAACTGGATAGGGTTTCTTAAAATTGGGATCGCAGAGCCAATACGGACTCTGAACGTGAGAGCTGCGAATGAAACCACAGAGTTACCCCCGTGCCCACTATAAATATGCTAAATATATGTTAACGTTTATCACAATTTCTTAAAGCTACTTTTTATAAAATAATATAGCTTCTTCCATGTAATACTAAATTGAGGTGATGAATTTTCATTAAAATCACTGTATTGCATTTCATTTATATCAAGTTTGTTATTTAAATGGCTTTTCGTTGTTGATTTTTGCTCTTCACAGATAAGCCAATGGACCGACAAACACCGAAACCAATATTTTTTGGTAAAAATGCTTTACTTTTGGTTTCAGGAACCTCAAAATGTGTTTGTAGTAAAAGCTTGTTGTTGAATAGTTTAGTGGAACGTAAAGCTTCCTCACCTTAGTATACGTAAAAAGTGTAGAAGCAAAAGCATTTTTGGGGTATTTGTAGCTGTCAAAGAATGTTAGTTTTATATTTCTGAGAATTATTTATATTTTCCACCTCCCTTTTTGTGAGAAATCATTTTCTAGCCCTTGTGATCACTTTACACTTCAAGTTTAACAACTGAAGACATGAGAAGCAACATTTAGATAAGGATTTAAAGAATTCCTTTCAGTAACGCTTGATCTACAACAAGCCTGAAAACTTACAAAAGAATTAAAACATCAGTGTGATAAAATTGTTAGCAATATTCTAATAAGAAATATTCAGTGTGATATGCTTCCGTGTCCTGATTCCACATAACACTGCGTAGCCATAAAAGATAAGAAAACAGTAAGAGGACAGTGATGATTTTAGAGAAAGTGCTGGCTTAGCTGCTCCGTTTTGGCTTTACTGCTACTCACCTACTTGACCATTAACCGCCGATGTTTCCCCTCGTATCTTCTTTCCTACCTCTTAATTCCTTGCGCATGTACTCTAGGGTCTTATGAAGCAGTCTGCAAGTTCAGGGACTGCCCTTTTCATCTCCATTTAGGTGGCTTTTGCAGTCGTATTTGGGTCACGCATTCAGTCTTCTTGTTCAACACATAATTTGAATTTGTTCAAATACTGTTGTACTGGAGTAGTAAACAGGTGTTCAATGATACTGCTGCATATGATTTATTTATTAAATATACCTATCTTTGTAAAAGGCAACTGATGGTATCAAACTCAAAGATTCGCGGAATATATTGTCGCGAAGCCGTTATCTAGGATAGCGCGGCTAGTGTACACAAAGTCACAGTATTTTAACTCTGACCACTATAACCTCGAACCATCAGGAATCAGGGTGGCCCATTATCCGATACTTCAGCGACGTACACCACGATGAATAAAACTTAATTAAACATGATGCATAGAGCAGTAGAGATATCTGTGCTAATAATATAAAAATCGATACTGCTTAAAATTACAAAAACGTGTAATATGTGCGTATGAGCATTAATCTCAAAATTCACTCAACATTCTTTTATCATTGAAAATCTAAACTGCTTGTTGGATGTGAAGCATTAAAGTGCCCTCAAATTTCATTTTATTAACGCCAAATATTTAAAAATCATTTAAAAAAGCTCTATTAGATGAATACGGTCCTGCACTGTGGTGTAGCGGACTAAGGCAGCATGCCTTGGTCCCTGGCCACGGAAAACGGCCCGGGTTCGATCCCACCCATGGGGTGTGGATTTTTAGTCCCGGGTATAGGACTGGTGCCCTTCTCACTATCGTGAGGAAAGTGAAGAGCTTACGCTAGGTAAGCGGCCCTGGTCACGGAAACCAACATTCCGGCTGGGGGGATGCCGAGATGCTGACCACATCTCCTCCCCGTATCAATTGGATGATCGCCCACCTCTGCCTGCGTAAGTGGGCGTGAGGCCGACAGTCGGGTTAGTAGGCCTTGACCCTCTTAGGGCTGTCGCGCCAGTGGTTAACTTTAACCCTTTTTAGATGACTACAAACATATTGGAGTGGAAAATTAATGGTTATTCCACATAATATAAAAAATATTATATTTCCCGAAGTGAAAGCGACTTTTTATTAAAAGACCACTTACATAGATGGGCATGATGTAACATTTTCGCAAGCGTAGAGAAAAAGCAACAATGTTTGATTCTTTTACTGTCATTTATTTAATACTGCGGAGGTCTGCAGAATAAAACAATGGCAGAATCTTACAATAATCTTCGATGTGAAAAATTGCATTTGTTTCCTTTATGGTTACGTTGTAAACAAGTTTGATAGCAGGTAATGTTGAGAGAGTATAGGTATAGACGTGTGTAAGGGAGTGTAAAAGAGAAAACAGCTAACATCAGATATTATTGGACCGGTATTCTATATAAACTGTTTGCCCAACTATTTTACTATTTAACTATTTTACGGATTACTACATTATGTGAAAATTATGTTTTGATATATAGCTATAGTAAAGTACAAAGGTGTAGCTTTTAACCTATTATAATTATCTAAAAATAGCATTTCTCTTCCATTTTGATCAGGTTATTTATCCTCTATGAAGCGTTTAAACAAGACCATCATTTATGTTTCACTATATTTTTTGTGAATATCGAAGCATTTTATGCAATATTCTATTATTAAGAATGCACAAACTAAAATTGCAAAGGAGAGGATTCACTAGTTAAACCCTGGAAGTAATTGTATAACAACTGCCTAAAGATTGCGATAATATAACTGACATTTATTAATTCCACCCTGGAATTGAGAAAGATAAATGGCCCAACGTGGGGTAAGTCTGGTGGTATATAACATCAGGGCAATCTTTTGAAGCACACTATTTCCTTCGAGAAAATATAGCGTCACACCGAGAAGCTTGAAAATATGTCTCAAGAAATATGACGAGGTAACAAAGTGAAAGGAAATGAGGAAGACAGGGATTTGTGGCAGAAATATATCCCTTCACCATTTGCCTGTCACAATCAAATCCACAAACAAGTAGGGTCAATGAGAATTGAAGCCAGAAGATGCGAGCTTCATAAGTTCCGTTGCATTCTAGCATCCAGGAATTCTGAAAAGAAAGTTGCTTAGTATTGTCACATTTTTAAATAATACTGATGAAGAGATTTTCTGATAGAGAGGGAATTTGGTGCTCATAATTCATATTTGTGGCTGCCAATTTCTCTACCACTCCAATCGGAAACAATATAGGTACAACAAGAAACAATCACTTCGAAAAATCTTCTATACCCAAAAGATTTTGGAAGAAGCTCCTGCAAGTATTGTGTATGATGAGAGTGAACAGCAACAAATATCTGAAATCATGAAAACTTGCATGATGACTTGCAATCATGCATACTTCATAATTATTAACTTTCATACAACTGTATCTATCCCATTAATGTTTACTTTATCTTTATCGTATACTAGGTATGTAAAGTATTTCAGCAAAATTCGATAACGAGATAACCTGAAAATATTCTTTTGAGACTATCTGATTCCAAATACAGTAATGTTTTTATATAAAAGGGACCTGAGTAGTGTGCGCGTGTGAAAAAACTAATTTAAAAACGTGAATTGAATGGAATACCAAATTTGTTATTTATGTTCATTATCTTCCAAGTATGAGACACAAATATTTTCAAGAAAATCATATCATCCCAGATTATCTTTTACACAGAACACTTTTCGGGAAGTTTGATTTTGTCAAACAGATTTTGTTGTGGATATAACGACTGTGATAATATTTACGAGTTTTCATTACAAATGAAATATATATCTGAAGTCTGTTGGGAGTGTCCTCAGAAGTTCTTTTCATTTTGGATGACTTTTGAGTAAATAGAAAAACTGTAACAGGTAGAAAAATTCTTACCACAAAAAATTTAAATCTCGTTAAAACAAAATTTATTTCAAATATACATTTTTTGTGGAATGTATAATTTGCGAGTAATTTCTAGTTATCTATTTCAATTTTCCAAAGCGTAACTTTTATCAAATGGAAAGTGATTATTAATTTTTTATTTTGGGCTTGCAAATAGAATGGAATATTAAACTTGCCACATAGTACTCGGCACAATTTCTATAAACGTCTATCTCGATTGACATAAAGCAGACAAAGGGACAAGCGTTCGAAGAAGATTCTTACAAGAATAGAGAAATTCATATTACATTACACAAAGTAATTTTTAATTGTTTTCCTTTTAAACACAGGTAGGAGAGAATGACCTCTGCTTCTTTGGTGGATTAGTTTCACAAAAGTGGATAAATTTGCACCGTAACAGAATGCTACTCTTTTTGTTCCCTTTTATGTTCTGTTACACCCATAATAAACAGAAGATATATTACAATCCCAGCCAAACATTTAATATGCATATATTACCGAAAATAATAGTTTTGATGCCTCTTTGACCCAAAATGCAAAGAAAGTCAACTAAAAGCTTTGATACTCCATTTCAGTGATTTCCAATAATGCGACATTAATATTTTAAGAAATCTTTACTAATACCACACAACTGTCTCGGAAACTTTATTTAACTTTGCTCTAACGACTCTGATTAAAATATCACATGTTTAAGATGCTCAAGATATACATTGATGTTTTAGCAAATAGGAGAAAAGTAGTGAATTAATAGTCATTTAGAATGACTGTAATATATTTGACACACCATAAAACCAGAAAATTTCCGCCTCTGTAACGTAGATGACAGCGTGTCTGTGTTAAGCTCAAAAGCTCACGGGTTCGAATCTCGGACAGAGTAAGTTATATGGATAAACCCTTTCCAGGGTTTTTCCCTTATCCTAAAAGACGAATGTCGGAATAATTCCAAGCTCCATGGACCTGGGCTCATATGAGCATCATTACAAACATTTCATTCATCGTTCGATATGACTTAATGCTGGAGGACGTAAATGTCTAAAAGTACTAGATAATGTCTTATTACATTAAATGTAATATTTTATAACGTAAACCAACTAATGCGACTTCCTCCAGTTTTAAAATCAGTTTTCTTAGTAATCTAGTTCAAATATTGACGGATTATCACGTTAGCACTTAACTTCCAGTATAGTATAGGGATGCGGCGTAACAAAATACACTCGACGTTGCCCTTTTGTTTTTCGGACGAGTTGCTCGCTGGAGAGTCAAACACAATATGTCTCGATTCCCTTGCACTCATTGCACGTCACAGTAGTCGTCAAAAACTCGCTCGGAGAACAGCGTTTCTCGGTGCACTAGAAAGGCATTAGCCCACTGACTCACTCATTGAGTCACTCATTCACTCAACTCAGTTTGCGTGACTCTTACCTGCACCACCAAACTCACTCAACTTGCGAGAGCACTCGCTTATATAGCCGTTGAAAGTTCCCGAACGCTCGAGATGACAATCCTGAGGAATTATCTCTGTTTACAGTTCCTAATGCCCAGTACCAAACTTCCGATAACCTTTACGGTTACTTCATCAAAGTTCAGCTTCGAATATATCATCAAGTAACAATCCCTACAACGAAATTTAGTGAAAGATTATCTCGATGAATCTGATTTTCTAACAAACGTTCTAGAAAATTTCGTTGAGGAACCCATGTAAATGTAGCATAACTTTATTTTGTATGTTTTGGCTTTCTATAACATTCCAAATAGTTTTCCATGTGTCCCTTTTAACTGCTCTGCGTTATTACAAGTCATGTTGCATGAATCCTGCGCTGACGCAAATTAACGCGAATTTTCGTGCACAGGGCTCCCTAGTGATAAGAAGGAGGAGTAATGTAAAGGAAGGAGCAATGGGTATCCTTTGGCTACACCCACCAACTTGCGGGATTCAGTTTTGTCCATTAATCCTTATGAGATCAAAGGGAAAACAAGCTTAAACCTCGACGTATGGATGATTTGACGTTGGCAGCTTTAAAATTTTAATACACTTATTAATTTATTCTCTTTGAATTTATCAGTGCTTATAATATATGCAAATATATTCCAGAATAACACGATTGTCAAATACTCTTTGAATTTCAAATACATTTACTTTTCATGTAGTTCCTGCTATAAAGGCATTCAGAATTAAATGGGCTTATCATTTTGATTCGTGTCCGAGAGTTTTTTTTTTTTTCTGTTTTATGGAAGCTCTTTAACTGCTGTGCTTCTCAGCGTCCCATTATATTTGGGTGAAAAAATAATATTAATCTTCTCCAGTGGCCTCTTCATCAGTTTTTAGGTTCATTTTCGTGCCGTAAATATACGGGACACCGGCTTTACTCACCTTACGAAGGAAGCCATTATAGGATTTTTATTCCCAAAGATGTCCATCTCTTTCTGTCGGGGTTGAGCTCGCGACCTCGAGTGGAGAAAAAGGGAGGCAGAGAGAGAGAGAGAGAGAGAGAGAGAGAGAGAGAGAGAGAGAGAGAGAGAGAGGCAGTGTGGTATATGTGTGTGTGTGTGTGTGTGTGTGTGTGTGTGTGTGTGTGTTTTTTTTCCTTATAGTCTCCCAAGGGTGCAACCATTTTATTCAAATTTGCAAATATTTCTTCATAACAGCAGCAAATATTTGCGAGATTGATATCACAAAAATCCAGCGCAACGGAAGGAAAGTTGGAAGAATTTCGGGAGGGGGAGGCACTTTTTAACATTCTCAGCACGAACTAGCTGTTTTCATAATATATATGTTAAACTAAAACACAAATGCCGCTCTTAACATCCATTTAGGTGAAGATAATCCATAATAGGGAACTGGTTTGAAAACATTTCAACGGGAGTCCCTCTGATAGATTTTTAATTCGAATGGGAATTTCGACACTTTCTTTAGGACAAAGTCAAATCTGCTCTGGAGGTGTTACTACAAAATCAGAGGAGTACTCATTCAATGGTGAGCAATTTTGAGGCTTTCAGCACCTAAGAGGCCATTTTCTTACATGTTACGTTTGTAAAATATTATTATAAATTTTATCTTTTGTTTTAGGAGTGTAACAAGGAATGTACCCTCCAATGAGAAAGATAATGCGCAATTTTCAATGGAGGGAACGTTTTATAAAAACGGAATGGAAACTTTTGCTTTCTCTATGTTAGAGTGAGCCCTGCGTAGAACAAATCTTAATGAAAGATAGGGATATAGAACGTTGAATAGGAGGGCAATTATGAGGATCTTCCGTGCAGACGGAAAAACTGGAAGGAGGTTGAGGTAAATGCATTAAAAGAATATTATTCCTGGAATATTTAAACTGCTTTAATTCGTCTAGGTATAGAAGAGCATCATAGCACCAACGCCGAATATTTCTGCAAGTATTGATATTGACTAGGCGCGTTTCCCATTATATTTCACTCTAGTAGTGTAATATACGATTGAAATATAGCTAGCAGCCTGCATATATTACGCAAGGTGGAAGAACTATTAGTGCATACAGAGAGCCGACAGGCAGGGAACGTTAAAGGCATAACTCTCCTGTACACATCCATACATTTTGTTTAGCATACGTTTATCCAAGTGTTGTGTGACTATGAATTGTGGACTTCTAGTTACATATACCGATTTGGATGTAAAGAACAGAAAGTGAAAATTAAATTGCTACACAAAACGCCGACAATGATACTTCTATCATCATTATTACTATTATTATTACTATTATTATTTTTATTATTATCATTATTATATAATCAGGGTGAGCATGCTGATGCTGATGCTGCTGATAAAACTTGTGCTACAGCAATTCTACCTTTTTCCCGTTAGAATTAATTTAATATAAAAACTTTAAATTTTATTAATGTTGTTTTTAGCTTTTACCTCCCATTGGTGCTTTAGTACCCCTATATTTTATAATGAATTGAATTCCTAATGAAGCCGCATCATTGAAAGAATGGTCATCTAGTATTTCGGCAACTTCTTCAACAAATTGATCGCCGGGTATGCATATACTCCGGGCGAGAAAGACATACGGGGATATTCCACGCGACTCCTATGCCGTGGCGTAGTGAGCTAAGGTATGTGTTTTGGTTCCCTGCGTTCGGAATGCACACGGGATCGATCCCATCCCTGGGGAGTGCGGACTTTAAACCCCGGATATAGAACCGATGCTCACTCAGCAATCACTCAGCTGGCGTGAGGCCAGCTGAGGCCCACATTGGACTATTATGCCATTGGTTACGGTTACATTCCACACGAAATCAGTCCGAAGATAGATAGTCCTAACTACAAGAATCGATTGAAAGTAACATTTTAAAGGGAGCTTAGTGAATAAGATATTCGAGAAAATAACTTAATTCTTATAAATTAATTGTTCTTTCACACTGGCCGTGTGTAGGCTTAAGTATGAAAAGATAGAGTCAGACTTAAATATTCAATGCCATAACCGGGATTTGAACCACGGATCCTCTGGTTGCCATCCAGTCACTCTAACCCTGAAGTTACTATCGCCAACGTGCTAACATGACATTAATTTGGCCAACTAACTTGTGTTTTTCCCGGTAAACCACTTAGGAGTTCTCATAAACACATTAGACAGCTACCTTAATGGCGAGTTACAACATGTAACTACTTTAAGGCCCGGGCTTTTATAGTTAACCACTATTAGGTCAATTAATGAACATTAGTTGTTGTTTCAAACTGGCGGTGACCAGAAGATCCGTGGTTCAAACCCTGGCTATGGCATTAAGTTTTTCAGTCTGACTCTATCTATCCAAACTTAATTCTTTTTCACTTAAAGGAATTTTAAGCAACTGTTATAACTTTTATAAATATCTGCTATTTCACATTCTCTGTTAATATTGTTCTTAAAACTAACGTATGTTTTCACACAATTGCGCAATTTTTAATGTGTGTTTCTTAAGGAAGTTAATGCTAAGGCATACTCAAAATTTAATGGAGGTTGGCAGGAGGTGCTGGTCAACCCAACATCCAATCAAATGCTTGCCAGGACTTGCTGTGTTGTATAGTTCAACAAACTGAAGTCCCACTGTAAAGCCGCTGACTGAATATCATTTACGCCCACGAAATTTATTTTCGCAACAGGAAAGAGAATAACCTGATCACGAAGCGACCAGTCTGAAAACCAATTTACTACGTTAACTGGTTGCAGAGATATAAATGTGTAATGAATTACTCTTTTAACACGGGCTCTGTTAAGATGCCTTCGTCCTCTCCAAATTCTTTCGTTACCTACCTACTGTTTTGTTTAATGTGTCAACTTGTGACTCAACAAAGATAACAGAACCACATGGCTAGGATAAGCAAATGAAGGTTTCAAGTTATTATAGCTTTAGTTCCTGTATTCGTGTTAACGGTGATAACTTCGAAACCCTTAATTCAGTTAAACTGACTGTGTGGAGTTGTTTCATTGGTGTTTAACATTACCTGCTTGATTAGTCAAAATATCACATAGTGAACACGGTGCAAGCAGTAAAGTGAACCAATAATAAACGGGAAATGTTGCATCACCAAAGTAGTACTATAATTTATAGTGTATATTGTTTCTTTAAAACGCGAAGAAATACTGCAGCCAATTATCATCAACTTAGAGGAAGACAGCGATGATTCGGACGTGGTCAGAAGCAAGTATGAAGATGAATACAATGGTGATGAGGGAGGTACAACAGATTAGTCACAGAAATCTTCTTTTTAACCTGCGAACAATTATGTTACCATTTTAAGGCATGATTTACTTCTTAAATTGGAATACACGTCAAGTTTATGTTTACTTCACAGCTACAGTAAATGCTTTCTTGGGGTTTTGGTCTTGTTTCTGCTTATAGCTTCTACCCGCTCTTTTGACATGGCTACATCGCACTTCGCTGATAGTGGTCAACGTTCAGCCGCCATTATATTTTACTTCTACCATAATATCACTGCCACTTCTATTATTAGTATCATTATCAGCAGCATTAAGATCATCATCTTTTTCCTGCTAAATTTCAAATTTAGCTGAGCTCATGCAACGTTTTAAACGTTATTATATATTTAAACTGGGGCGCCGGGGTAGCGCGGTGGTTTCGTTCGCGGCTCCCGTTCGAAGGGTCCCGAGTTCGATTCCCGGCTCTGGGGTTGGCGATTTTAAGTCGGCCCTATCCACGCCTTCACCTCTGTCTAGCACACGTGAAGTATCCCCTATGCCCAACGTGGTTCGGAGTCCACGGTAAAAACTGTAGGTCCTCTCACCTCACCGCCATCTTCACTATCACCCTATCATCGGAGGTAATGGACACCGCCCTCTGGGTGCCTCCACCTGAGAAATGGGTCCGGTCATCACTTGGTGGGGTGAGGTTACCCCGAAGGCCAAGGTTGCCATGTGGGGAGTGTTAGTAACTATATATTTAAACTTGTTCATCCGTACGGCTCTATAAACCGTTGCACTTGAGAACTACTTTAGTTTAATCTTGGAAAACTTCGAATCGCATCTTTAAATGTTCAATTTGAATACAGTCTTTGGTATTAAAGCGCGTCATCCATCCATCCCTCCCTCCCTCCCTCCCTCCGTCCGTCCGTCCGTCCGTCCGTCCATCCATCCATCCACCCACCCATCCAACCATCCACCCATCCATTTTTACGAATGGCAGTAAATCAGATGGAAAAGTGGGGGCTGCTGTAGTTCTGTACAAGCACAATATTTTAATTCGACAACTGCAATTCAGGCTGGATGGAAGGTGTTCAAACAATCAGGCGGAACAACTGGCTATTTTGAAAGCACTAGAAGAGCTATAAAACATGGCGAATACGCTGAATAAAGAGAAGACTGTAGCCATATTTACAGATAGTCAAGTGGCACTATCTACATTACAAAACAACAATAAACACCTTTATATTCCTGAGGAGACACTTAATAAACTAGCAAGTTTCGAAAGAAATCGGTGGACAATACACTTTAGTTGGGTGAAAGCACATGTAGGTGTTACTGGCAACGTGCTAGCAGACATATTAGCAAAATCAGCTGCTGAAGACATCGAAATAAAGACTATTTACAACAAGGTACCAAAATCTACTTTTAAAATTGAAATAGAGAGGGCAGGATATCTACAGTGGCAACAGAGATGGAGCAGTACAAGTAAATGAGCCCTTACCAAATCATTCTTCCCTTTGATAAAGGATCATTTTAAGACAAAACTACCATTAACAGCGACATTCACTGCAATGGTAACAGCACATGGAAAAACTAAAGCTTACTTGGATAGATTTCATATCAAAGATGATCCTCAATCTACGTGCAATAGCCCACAACAGAACGTAAACCACCTTATTTATGAATGTAGAGACACAAGGCATCAGAGGGACAAGTTGATTGAAGAAGTACACAAGAATGGTGGAAATTGGCCAGTGTCAAACCAAAACTTGATAAATAAACATTTGAAAGCTTTTTGAAAATATGTTATTTCAATTAACTTGTAAAAAATCATTTAAAATAATACGTGAATTGAACATTTAAATCCTAATATTTAAAAGATTATTGTAAAATAATATCAGAATGTGATTACAATTTATAATGTATCTATGTAATTAAATGCATGTAATGTTACTCTGTAATGGGGCATGCTGTTAAAGTTAAAAAAATTTTTAAAAAAATCCATCCATCCATCCATTTATGTATTTATTTATTTTTCTTGTTATGTTGTGCACAGACTGGGCAACAATGTCTTCTACAATAACTTTAGAGAAAACAAATATTGAGATTGCAGGAATCAAGCATTTCCCTTATCGACAGAGGAACAGAGTATTTTAGAGTAAATCTAACTGAAATAAGTATGCGGTTGAAACATAAGTGGTACAAATACTTAAAAATGCCATTAGACAGGATTACAAACAGCAGTTCCAGGAAAATGGGAATTGTTGATGATCTTTAAATATATATAAGCAGTTTCACTCTTTGTATGGGGGCCTAAATATTGCCTAACGCACTTGAGGTCTGTTTCTACTGTAATAGGCCAACACATCGTGACACGAAAATAAAATTTCCAAGTTGTTAAGTTTAATTAATTTTAACGCTTAACAGAATCCGAATTCTTGTAATACATAATCTCATAGTATATCTTAACAGGAGGTGATCGACCCCATTTGCCGTGCTTTGGCGCAAATTGGTTAAAACCTTATGCTACGAATTGTATCCGGATTTTTCTTACAAATACTTATGAAAGTATGTCTACCTAAAATAACGTCTTTTAAAGGAACTAATCTTTAGAAAATTTTGTAACGATTTAGATGTACCTCGATCCATCCTTCAGAGATTTGTGTGTGTTACTTCAGATACAAGAGCCGGTGGAACGTAGTATTATTATATGTACGAGATACACAGTGCGATCCATATAAACCTGAACCATTTCAATAGGTCATAACTCTTGAACCAATAATAGAGCACAAGTGCAACTTTGGGATAATATAATACACAATTAGGAGATTACATTACACTATCTACTCTCAGAGAAAATGTTGGAAGTGTCCATCAGCAACTATGTATCGCTGGTCCCATTTTCTTACATACGTATGTAGAAACTGAAGTTTATATGGGTATCTTCAAGACATTTGTGGAGCAGCTGGATGATATCGAATTAAGAGAAGGTTATTTCCAGCAACATGGTGCTACGTGCCATAAATCTAATGACACCATGGAACTTGTAAGCTGTTTCTTTGATAATCGAATAATCTCAAAAGGCCTATGGCCCCCAGATCCCCTGACCTAAGCTCACCAGATTTCTTCTTGTGGTTGGTATCTAAAAATAGAGTGAACAAGAATAGGCTTGGACAATTGATGTTCTCAAGGAATCCATTCGAACCGAAATAAGTAACATTGGCGAGGATACTCTCCGTAACACTCCAGAGAATATGGTGAGACGAGTGCAATCCTGTATAGATGCTGGTGGAGGACGCTTCCAACATTTTCTATGAGATGTAAATAGTGTAATGTAATCTCCTAATTGTGTATTATATTCTCCTAAAGTTGTACGTGTGTCCTATTTTGTTTCTAAAGTTGTGGCCTATTGAAAGTTTTCAGGTATACCTATATGGATCGCAGTTTACAATTTAGGAGAAGATTAAATAGTGGTCATTCCAGAAATACTTCGTAAACCCCCTACTTCTCCTACAGAGCCACACCATTTGATTCTTAATAGCAAACATAATAGCAAAGTGCCTGGCAGAAGTACTTCTGGATTCTTTTGTTCAAAAATGTCTTATAGCAAGAAATGCTTTGCTCAATAATTAAGTTACACTTCTTCAAAAGTAAGGGTTTAGTTTCTAAACCTGTTGCGATGCTGGAGTATTAAACTGTTAACTGTGCCGGTCTCCTTTGTGGCCTCCTACATGCAGTTTATCTGTTGGATTGTAGAAATGTTTCTCACATGGGAGATCATCCATCGCACATACAATTTGTTGTCTGTTTGTAATTTACGTCCTCCAACGTTGTCATATTGGACGATGAATGGAATGGGTGAAATGATGCTCGAATGAGCCTAGAGTCCATGTATCTTAGAGTTACTCTTGAACGTAAAGTAGACATGCTACCATCTATGCTACAGAGGCGGGTATTGCAGATGCAGAGGTCTCCGGCCAAACACATTTTTATCCGAAATTCTTTTCTGATACCCTAACTTTTCTTTGGTTTCTAAAGCTCTCACCAAAGCATCTATCTCAAGGATTTAATTGCGACCGATCTCATTACGTATTTTATCGCGTGCCTCTAGCACCGTTATCTTGTCTGCATACCGTATTTGAGACATTATTACGTAGTCTTAAGTGAATTTCCTTGTGAGTACAGTTTTGGTACGACAGAGGAGATGGTCCTGAAGTTACATGTGAGAGGTTTCGTATTCAACATCCGACGACCCCCCAATGTGACCAGGAGTTTAGTGGTTTTACTAGGTAGGTAGGCGAACGCTGAGAGATTACCTTTGTTATACGACTTTCCTCTCCATCATTCGCTGTATTTATTATTTCCCTAGTATGTTTCAAGGGGAAGGACCAGGCAACGCTATTCGGCATGTCGCGGTTGGTCGATGGAGGTGAGTGTTGTGAAGATTTCTCTGGCGTCGATCGGGTGTTCGCTGAGCAGGCTGCCTTTGAAGAAACCCCAAGGTTGGTAACAGATGTGTGCAATCGGGAATTTTTTTTAGCATTATGGTACGTGAAGTGGAGGGGATCCTTTCCCTTCAGCTGACGTAACGAGAGGAATCTCGGGCCGAACATTCGAAACCCTCCCTGAATGGGAGTTGTTCCGATTGGGTTGGACTCGAGGGGGCAATGTGTTCCCGACACTCGTGGGAGATCGGGTACCTCCAGCCAGACTTCGGCACGGAGGGGGCAGAGGGTTGCCAAAGAAGTCCCAGGTACTAGCCTGCAGAGCTAGTAGAAGGTGTGCTAGATCACCAGTGGCCCCACCGAGGTTAGTCGGTAGTCTTCCCTGCGGGGTTGACGCGCGTAAGTGGCGTATCCACTTCCAACCGTCTTGAGGGGCTTGTTAACTTCTAGGTCTTGCCCTAATAGAAAGAGCCCTGGAGTTGCGGAGCGCCTCTTTTGTGGATAGCTCTCCTTTCTCCACTGGTTTGTAGGAGGGGGCTGGTCCTTTCTATGTAAGGGCTGCTCTGTTAGATACCTTCGCCCATACATGACATTATGGTACTCATATCTTTCAACAGCATTGCGTTCCTGCTGATGTGCCCATTGTAGCAACTTTGTAAACCAGCACGAAACGTCAGGTATGCTTACTTTCTATACTTGGAATACAGGCTTTCAGTCCTGAAACTTTTACTTTGTAGCGATTGTGAGTTTCTAAATATAGATTTAAAAGAGATGAGTATATAAATTTAAATTTTCCATGAGCGGTAGATATTTGCATGTGAGAAGGGGTTTCGAGCTGTTCTTTAATTTTTCTGCCTCGAGCAGTCCAGAAAAGCGATGTTATAGAAAAATGTGAATCATTACTGGATAAGGACGTGTGCAGGATTTGACTATCGCAGTAACAAACAGCAAGGAGACATGGATAATAACGAGAGTTGGGGCGCGCAGATAGCACGTCCGGCGGTCAGTAGAAAACGTGTCTGTTGGAAACCTGTTGAATATTGGAGCGAGGGAGAGACGAGGCTTAAGAGGGGATGAGGGAGCGTGTTGTGAGGAAGTTGAAGCTCAACGGAAGTTCTGCTCTTGTTTAAATGCTTTAATCCAGGGCACCTCTCGACCCTTCAGCTCTACCCCTTTCCCTTAAAATGATGCTACAGAATTTTGGGCCATACCACAGAACGGAAAAATGGCGCTCTGAAAGAGGAAACCGTTTCCATTGCTGTTTCATAATATCTTGCTTTTTGTCGATTTACCCTTAGACATAACCGTACTTGCAAGGAAAACAGATTACTTCTAATATTTTAAGATGGGATTTATATTAGTTTTACTCTCTGTATTGTTACTTTGAAATGTTAGGACATTTAAATCATAAGAATATAATTGCAAAATTAATCTATTAATAGAACAAAGTGATATCGATGTAATTCCGTTATTATTTGCTAGCAGAAGTACTTGGGAGTGTCTTGGGTTTCGATAGCTTGCGCGAAACGTTTTCCAATATTTGATTAGTTACACTTAAATGAATCAAAGCAGTTCCATTATTGCTAATATTAAACTATTTCAATTTGCTCATCTCACCTTCATTGCGACGAATGTCCCATTTGTAAAATAATCTTCAGTAATGCTTCTCGTTCAACGTTTTCCAAATCTAAAGGTTTTGGATGTTATTGGGGATGACTTTTGGATTCGAAGAAATTTGTAGGTTTTACTATTGAGAAAATATAGACAAACCCTTTGAATCTTTATAACTGTCTCCTCTCCTTTCAGTGATTTGTTTTTACTATACTAAACTTTAGGCATCATTGTTGGGTTTCGGTCTCCATTAGGCCGGGTGTCTAATATTTAAACCAAGCTATACATTCAAATTACAAATTAATAACAAAAATGTATAAGTATGTAAATTGCCTAGAATATTTGCGAGGTAGAAAATGTCATAATTACAGTGGCTATTTGGAAATATTTACTGAAAGTGATAACTTGCCACCATAATTGCATGATGTGTGTAAATGGTATCCACTAGACATACTTTTACTAGAAAATGTCAGACTGTGTACTAAAAGGTGACTCTTGATATATAAGATGATGAGGCAGTCCTTGCCCATTAGGAACATGGTTGAGTCCTCCCTGCAGTCAACACATAGTGTTAAGGAAAGAGACAGGTGAAAGCTGCGGATGGGGAAGTTTTTGGTCAGGTCGGGTTTTTTTCGAGGTTCGCTCTGCATCGACACTCTTCTCTGTTCCAGGGCGGAGATACGTCCTGACTGGAGGTGGTTTGTTTTAGCGAGGATTGTTCCATTATCGATTTATTATCGTTAGTAAACTTGTATCTTACTCGTCATCTGGAAAGACGCCACTTGCAGACTCGTGATGATGTGCGAGTTTGGCATGTAACACAGAGTTGTTTATATGTGGTGATAATCCCGGCGTGTAATGACTAAATGTCGTATACGTAACCTGTGTTCGATGTATGACTGTAGCATTTATACATAATATGCCTTCACTGTGCCCCGACCAAGAGTGTTTGTGTTATAAAAATCAGACATGGCCTTTGCTCGAATTTCCCCCACTATCGTTGGATTTTGAATTTCGTGATAATAACGTGTGTAATTTCTAAGCTGTGGTTCGTTAGTTTCAATTTCTAGCTTAAGCTACCGTATTAATTTCGTATGTGCGCATGTCCAAAATTTGGTATAAATGTTTCCACACACTTAACATAATTTATTCTGAAGCACACACGATGCGAAGTATTCAGGAATGCAGATCAGTCATAGTGCAATTGTAATGAGTACGTTTTGTGAAAGTCGAAAAGAAATCTTCGGGCGTACGTTAGACGCCGTATAGGGCTCGCAGGCATGTTTTCCTTGAGTTGGAACTATTACGAACAAAGGCATGTGTTCTGAGCATCCCTTTGCTGAGGCAAATATTCATATATATGCATTCTATTTTTAATCCTACAAATACTTATTATTTATTACTATATGCTATAATGTGTTTTCGTAAAGTAATTATGTAATTACTTTCGAAATAAAATATCCAATATAAAATATCTATGCTGACCTCATATATTTGATAAAATACATATTTTACGTTCGTGACCAAAGGAAACGGTTACAAAAATAAATATAAAGATAAAATAAAATGAAAATTCAATATTTAGAAGAAAATAAAAAGCAAAAACGTCAAATCAAAAGAGATATCAAATAATAATGCAAAATCATCTTATACTTTAACTGTTAACAGCACAATACAGTTAAGAAACTGAAAACAAGAGAATATACACTTAATAATTTCCATTTATAGTTAATTCAAAGATAATTCTTATATCGTAAAAGCTAAAGAAATATTACAAATACAATAACAAATACAATGCAATTATGGTAATAAGGAAACAAAACATTAAAGGTAACCATTGAATATAGTTAGGTAATACAAATAATATATATGAGGAACAGGGAAGGAAAAGAGAAATGATACAAATTTATTTTTAAGTTAAGAGCGTAGAAAGAAAATAATTATTTTCATTTCGCAAATGCACTGCGAGAAATTTACTATTTTACTGCACAAAAGTCAAAATTACTTCATGCCAAACACCCTTCGGTCCCTCCAACTTAGGGAGTTTTTAGAACATTACCAGAGTAATTTTATGCCTGATTTCACCAACACGGTGTTAAACTCGACGATAGCAAAAGTAACGTAACAATTGTCACTGCGCTAACACTTATGTTAAATATCTTGCATTTCACCAACCTGTTTTCTGAAAATGTTAGCAAACCTGTGTTAACGACAAGAAACTTGTAAATATCACAGCTATAAAAGGCTATGGATGAGTCGTGTTATTTTCTGAACGTACTGCGATGCGCTTTTGTTTTCATTTTCGTTTGCACAAGCTAAAAAATGGCGGATGAAGAAAATCATAAATTATGCCGTGAGACAAATTTCTCATTGATGGAGAAAGAATTGTTAATTGAGTTGGTGACGAAGTGTAAGTATATCGTGGAAAACTAGAGGACGGATGCAGTGAACGTAAAAGAGAAAGATGTCACGGGGAAAATATTGGAAACGAATTTAATTCAAATGCATGTGTCACTACTACAAGCAGCAAACAACTTGTCAGTACTACGTAAATTTAAAACGAGGTGCGAAGGACAAGTGACTTGAACGTTTAATGACGGGAGGTAGACTGTGTATTATTCACATAATTCAGTGAATTATAAAATCGCAAGATTATTAATACTTGAAGCAAAGGCGAGATCGGCATATTCCTTTCGATGCATGTTCTAACTCAGTATTACGTAAATTTAAAACGAGGTGCGAAAGACAAGTGACTTGAACGTTTCAAGACGGAAGGTGGACTGTGTATTATCCACATAATTCAGTGAATTATAAAATCGCAAGGTTATTAATACTTGAAGCAAAGGCGAGATCGGCATATTCCTTTCGATGCATGTTCTAACTCAGTATTACGTAATTTAAAACGAGGTGCGAAGGACAAGTGACTTGAACGTTTCAAGGCGGCAGGTGGACAGCGTATTATCCACATAATTCAGTGAATTATAAAATCGCAAAGTTATTGATACTTGAAACAAATGCGAGATCGGCATATTCCTTTCGATGCATGTTCTAGCTCAGTATTACGTAATTTAAAACGAGGTGCGAAGGACAAGTGACTTGAACGTTTCAAGGCGGCAGGTGGACAGTGTATTATCCAATAATTCAGTGAATTATAAAATCGCAAAGTTATTGATACATGAAACAAATGCGAGATCGCCATATTCCTTTCGATGCATGTTCTAACCTCTCTTGTACTTTCGCAGTAACCTTCATAGCAACATGTTTGGATATGTAAAAATTTCTCCTCGGATAGCTCCTAAAAATCATTTCTCCTCATACGCCGTACTCTATTACAAATGCCATTTGGACGGTCTTAAATATAGCAAATTTACATCAACAGCAGAGTTCATGCTCGCCATCTTGACTATTTACAATCGTTAAGGACTTAACATCAGAAATTGGGCTTTTTAGTTTAACAAGAGATTTAACACGTGTGTTACGCTAATTCTTGTTGGTGAAATGCAATTTTTGTTTTAACTATTGCTAAACTCGTGTTAAGTCTTAACATCTGTTGGTGAAATCGGGCATTAATCTTGTCTTAAAGAATGTGTATCCAATGTCCCTTTGTCTCATTCGTGCCGTAATACATCTAAAGGCACCTTCCATCATAAAATATTGCAAGACCATCTCCCATTAGGAATGCATTTTGCATCACTAGTCCTATATTGTCACAGACCTCACTACTATAGAAATGTTCCTTTCTTGTGTATTCGATACTTTAGATACTTACATGTTTATTAAAAATCTTAATAAAATTACCACACCTCTTGTTGAAGTTAAATCTCATATTACAATCAGCCCTGGGTTCATTGGTCATGCATACCAGGGAATAAAGGTGATTTCACATATTGCAAACGTTAAGTTGCTAATCCGATTCGCTCAGGCTTTACTTCTCATCCGTAAATTTTCAACCATTACTCGAAAGACGCTGATGGAATATACTAATCACAGTAAACACAACAAGCTACAATTCGAGGCATTTTTAAATTAGATTTTGCAAACATCATCTCAATTAATTCCTAGAAGAAACTTTACATTCTCCTGGCTTAGAATTATACAGCTTTTATCCCTTTGAAACAGCGCATGAATACGAGATTTAGAAAGTGTAGAAATATAAATGTAAATATAAATATTTATTTAGACCATTTAGTTTAACGCTAAACTTGAGGGACTCTTTGAGTCCTATTACAAGCTTTAATATTGTTGACACAGATTCTAAGCGAAATAAAATACATGTTCATTCAGTAGGCCAATCAATTCTGGAAACATATCTCCGAGCGACATCACCGATGAACTAACTTCACAATTAAGGCAATCCTTTATTATATATACTTATTTTCATCTCACATACCGTGTTTTTACGACTATGGTCCGGATGAAAGAGTTTCATATGTCAGCTTCCTCTTTTGTTTATTACACAGGAGACTTGGGGCTATTTGATTCTGCAACGTTACATTTATGAATTCAATGGGCTTTTTCGCTCATCATTATCATTATTTTTGTGATATCTAACTCATTAAAACCATTTTCCTCGAGTAGAACTCAGCATACATTAGCATTTATGGATGACAATTCTTGCTTCTATCAGAATTCTTGCCTCTGTGAGCAATAATGATCATTTTTTGTTTACTTGGCAATTATTTGTTCAATCCTGAAGCACCAACGCAAGCATTTTTGACCATACATCTTAAAGAGTCTTGGGAAGAAAACCCACCCTAGAATAACAAAATAAGACAATAAATATAAGTCAAGTATAACTACTACAATTTGGAAATCATTGGCGTGTAGCGATCCTTACAGCTTTATGATGTCATCGTTAGGAGGAAATTAAAGGTAAGCGCTTATCAAATGAACACGAGAAGCAGAACGAAGTGGTTCTCAGTGATGTTCTATTAGAATTATTTACTCCTATATTTTATTGTTAAATGTACTTTATTTCAGTCCTCCTTAAAATTTATTTTGTTAAACAGAGGTGAAATAAACAGGTAATAAATCGTTTAGGGAAACGCCTATCAACGCAAATGATAGATTTGCTATTGTACTATGATATGCGGAAGTACCTAATTTGAACGCAAACATTTGATAGTAAGTAGAACTTACATCACAATGACAATACACTATTATCACAACGAAACAATGAAGCCATCAACATTATAATGTGCGAACTTCAACTGTTAAAAAAGGCAACAAAGAGCTGCGTGACTAGGGATAGCCCAAACGCTCCGAAGGAGAGAAGATACCATCCGTGCATCAACAAACTACATAATTTGATAGTAGGGTATACATATGTTGTTAAATTGTAGCAAAATACACATTTTTAGCAGACTGACCCTATAGAGCGATGAGTGTTACTTCAGATAACTTCATTGCCAATATTGATGTTGTGCATAATAGGTCTACTTCTAACTTTTGAACACACCAAATGTAAATCCAATGGGCAGTTAATGTGTGATATGGTATTGTAGATCCGGACGAACGGAAGGAGCTCTCTGAAACCGCGGATAGAACACCACAACACCACAACACCCCTCTCTTCGCTTCTACCAATAACGCCAGAAAAAAAGCGAACAGGGGAGATACCTGAAAGCCACTTAGATCCGGAAGACGAATGACGCTATCACGGACGGAGACTATAATTTTTCCAGTTTGAATGCATCCTATCCTGTTCAACCTTGTCTACAGTTTCCTCAGTCTCGGTGCTGCTTCTTGGAGGAACCATTCGGGCGAGGCTAGATGGACAATCGCTTAATGACGCCAGGGAAGAAGCCACTGAAAAGCACATTTCCACCGCCAAGCCCAACGCACCGAAAACTGCCTCCACAGATCACAATCCTGAAACAGCTCACAGTGAAGGAACGCTTATCCTTTGCAAATCACTAATTGCAATTTCCTTCGCCGTCTCTGCAAGCGGAAGTTTTAATAATAGAAAGTGTAGGGTAGTCAGCAATAAAACCGCAAATTGTAAAACAAATACAGATCTAGAGCTATCAAAACTTAAAATACACAAGACACAACATACTTCCAAGTCCTTCATCAGACTAGGAGAAACTTAAACACACTAGCTTGACAGCGATCTCAATAAGTTGATGTTACAGTTTTTATAACAGGAGTGTACATGTATAGCTAGGAAAACGAAAATAAGGGTGGTGCTGTCGCAAATCTTTCAGTTAATGAACCAGTTATTTTATGAATAATATTTAAAATATTTAATCACTAAATTAAAATGGCAAATCTTAGTCATTCTACGACTTCTAAAGTAAAATTTATTCCAGGAAGTACTAGGTTTCAGTGCATTAAAATGGGGCCATCACTAAAACGCTTTATAACAAGAGAGTATCTATAAATACATTATTAAAAGAATCAACAATATTTTTGGAATGAGATGCCTGTGAGCGTTTTATGGTAACTGAGAATTTATCTTAACTAATAGCCCGTGACTATTCATTCTTAAAGGGATAAGTGTTGAAGTTAAGTCAATGTATAAAGCCTTCAGTATGGCATCGTATATTACTTTCTTCTGAGACACAATTGGCGTAAGAGTTAGATAATATTAAGTTGCCCGTTGATTTTTTGTAATCGACAACACAATCATTAACATTTGTCGCTAGCTGATATATAGAACCCGTGATGTGTTACGCTCACAAGAGCCTCTTTACTCAGTCTTCTACAGACCGTCTCTCTCTCTTTTTTAATCTCGATGAACATCCAATTCACTTTTCTTTGTGGGACAAAGGGAGATAATCATATTTTTAAACATTGCCTTGCTACATTATGGTTTTGAAGACTCAGTTTCCTTTCATGACAATGGTGGAGTATAAACCTAATAGTAACCTAGTAAATCTTTGTAAATTCAAACAAATAACAAACAAAAACTTGGAAATGTTTCTGCCTATAAAATTGAGATTTGACATAAATTGTGTATTTTTGACGACATATAAATATTTGTGTAGTAACATTTATACGCCATTAGAATCAGGCTTCGTACGCTCTACCCAGAAAATGCAAGATATTCCTTTCATTTGTCATAAAAGTTTACGGATGACATTTTAATCCAAATCGTTAGAGGTATTGTGTTTATTAGTGTTTATGTGTACAGACCACATACACATGCATATACATATGATATTTTCCAAATATTTTTCTGGGAGAGATTTCAGGAGTCTAAAACAGCGTGTTCTTTGTGGATTCTCAGTATAAAATTTTTATGTAAGTTAAAAATTAAAGCTGATTGTAAATGTTCTCAACCATTTTATTAAAAATTAAATCGGGTAACCACAAATCCATGCAATTTTTGTCGTAATAAATGACTTAAAGAACGTGTGACGAAGTAAAAATGTTAATGAGCTACTTAAACTATAATTACAGTTTATAATAAACCTTAATATGAAATTAGACGCAATACCACAACTTTAATTTTTTTGGAATAAAAATAACTTTCTGTGATTTATTGTCTAATCGGCACTAATACAACAAAAATTACAGGAGAAACTTTTAGATAATTTCTTATCATGCCTCAGAGATATTTCTGATACTTTATGTACCTATATATTGCATGAACTTCCTCTAGCGATAAGCCATGTAATTTCCGAACGCTGTCACAGTACAAAAAGCAAAATCGCCACGCGCAGATCTAATTGTAATATCTGGAAATTGATAACCTCAATTTCACCGACAACCAATTGATTTGTGATGCAGAATGCCCTATCAGAAAATGCCATCTCTTGCACAGATGTGTGTGAATTTTAATGAAATAACGCAACATGGGCCAACCTAGTTTGTTACTAAAATTTATAACTCCAGTGAAAATGTTCATTTTCACTTTTCTCTTTATATGTTTGATCCTGCAATCTCCCAAATCTATAATTGTAGTCTAGAAATCCAACCATTATTTAGAACACAGAAAACCAAATTAAGAAAACACAAACAGAAGAATTTTCTAATAAATTTGAGTAGTTGTTATTAATACAGGATGTCCATGAAATGGACACACAGATTTGTTTTCATGCTATAAAACTCCCATTGATTATTTTAATATAGGTCGGTAATGCAGTGTTATTATTGGACTAGTGAATTGTTAACAGGGATATTAAAGTGATTATAACTTGAAATGATTTATTTATTCAAGTTATTTTAATTAAGGGAAAATATTCATTAATTATTTCCGTTAAAGGTGGTATAAGAGACAATATATATTTCATAATACGAGGAGTAATAAGACCAAGAGAAGTAATATAACTTGTCTAATAGGATCTTAAATAAAAACAACTCACAAAGGGGGATAAACCGTATTGTGGTGCATTATTATGCGTTATTATATTGCTAAAGGAACAGTTAAAACAAATAAACATGATATAGAGCTGGCACTGAAAAGCTCGAATTAGCCTGCGTGCCTGCTTCTCGATTTTTGTATAGCTCCATATTCTTTGTCACAGGCTTCAGTTTTGCATTTATCAAATTTTTGTAGTGTTTCCGTAGGAATAAATCCATTTGTGTTTCCTTCATGGACATCGGCAGTTCTAAATGTAGCCACAACCTCTAGAATTTTCGCAGTTTAGAGTATTCTAGAACATGTATTGCAACAAGTAGGAATATAGCGTTCTTCTAAATAAACACAGTGGCTTTTAATGTCTACTTATGAGAAGAAGGTTGTATGAACGCCATATGTAGCATTCGTATAACATTCTGAAGTTCAACTATCGCATAACTCTCTCTACCCATTATGATACAACTTTATTTGTTATCTAAAATTTCTGTTCCTATCCTCACTTTTCTTCAATATCCTAAACGCTTGCAAGATGTATTAAATTGGCTGACCTATTACTCCGGCTCTGACATTTCTGGAGAGGGGGAAGTGGGCTGTTGCCACTTCTTTAGCGGGAATTTCAAGCAGAGGAACATGCGTAATTTAAATAGTTTACGCACTTTCAAATTTCATGATACCTAATAGCGATAATAATAGGATTTACAAACACTAAAATTTGGAATTCACGCATGCACAAAATAGCAAACAAACTTCACCAGCGCAAGCACGAAAAGCAGCTGTAGCCACGTGGTTGACACAAAATTAAACTGGCATCACAGTGTTGGATTCGGAAGCCAAGTCTAGCAGCGTCAATGCTGATTGGCGCTAGAGGACAGTTTTAACTTCCTGGCCACGACACCGGATGTGCATACTCGCAGTACTACCAACAGAAGCACTTAGCGTGCGTAAAAGGTGTGAAATATTCTAATAGAGTGGTGCTGTAATAAATATCTTTCAAGACAGTGAAATTGCAAGTTGGATTTCAATGTTTTAAAGCTAATATATAGTCGTTTGTTTACATTCTAAGGATAATTTTGTGGCTATGTTTTCAATTGCTCATTACTGTATGTTGGTATTATTAACTTTCCCCCTCCGCCTTCTGCAACCGCTAAACGTCAGAGCCGAAGATCCAACGGTCGTACTGCAGTTTATATTGTCACCGAGGCATTGTTGTGCGGCGGGCCGCGGCCGGCGCGGACTTGGACGCTAGCCGAGATAGAACGAGACAGATATAGTCTGGAATTTCCCGCTGACATCATGATTGTTATCGAATGATCCACTGAATTCTAGAATAATGGCCGGAGGTATAAAAGCCGGCAAAGTGTTAATTGCTAGTCAGTTGCTATTGAGTTGAGTTCTTAATTTTTTGTGTGCAGCTGTGCAGTAATTGAAGTGTACCGCAAGTGACTTATTTCATTTATTTATTTTTGGCGAAGCAAGAGAGACCTTGAAGACTGTTGTATATGACACGTCATTTTTAGAGCCTGCAAGGGTGTACAAAGCGTCTTTTTAATGAAATAAAGAGCATTTTAAATGTATGCAAACAAGAATTTTAATTCTACAAACTAACAAAGTCACAATATACAAAGCGAATAGACAGATATTAGCTACATAAAAGCATATTTCAAAACATAACTGCGAGCAAGAAGTCCAAACTGCAAACTGTGGAAATGCTCAACAATATAAAGATGTTTGGCATAAACCGTATATTTTAATCGTATACACGAATTAAATGTTTGAGTTCTTTGCATATCATTTATCAACCCAAAAATTAAATAAAAATGGAGTGAGAATCAACCCAAAATTTGTAGAATTTTAGTGCTTCAGTTTTATGCGTCAAACTAATGTCATATTTTAATTTTAATCGAAACTCTTAAGGACCTAAGTAAGTAAGTAATAAGAAATAGTGACAACATCCTTAAAATTGACGGAATTAAATATAATTATTTCTGCTCGTTAGCTGTTCCGAATTACAAAGCCAGATAGACAAAGACATGCGGACGTGTACTGAATTGAACAAGTAAACACTTATCACCTTACATTCATAACGTTTCAATAGCAACTTTTGTAATTCCTTCTAAACTTTGCCTTAGGAAGCGTTAGCGAAAATAATAAAAGAACCTATTTATGCTTATATACATTTACGTTTGGGAAGGTAGTATCAAACTGCAAAGTCAGTGAGGTAGCCGGGATCTGAATCACGTATGTTCAGCTTTCTGTGCCATTGTTCTAATCAATGGGGCCAGCGTGTCAAATTGTGGGGTGCGAATTAAATTCCATAACTTCCCTTTTCCCGGTAATGTATGTGGTGTTTTCAAATTCATTTTGAGATAGCGCACCACAATTTGCGACTTAAAATCCTGAATGCACTACGTGCCGTGCTTCTAGTCAAAAACTATTTGGTCAATAAATGACAGTTGTTCTTCCACACAAGTCGTTTTTAGGCTGAAGTTGGAAATGTGCTCATTCTAGTTTTCCAGCTTAGTCTATATACAATTTGTGTTAATTAACAATTAATTTACAATTTGTTTGCAAATAAAACATTTGAAGGTATACTTCAAACTTTTACTTTTTACGAAAAACAGTTTCAACCATATTTACGATTTCCTTATGTGTTCAAGGTGTGATAAATTCACACACTAATTTTCTAGTATTCTACTCCAATGAAAAATTGCAAACAAAAATGTTTCGAGAACAAAATAGTTTGATTTAGTTATAAATTAAGTTCTTTTTTAATTAGAATCAAGTCATAAAGCATATTAAAGTAAGCCAAAAGAGTAACTACTGTTAAAGCAGCAAGCGTTAATGGTATATTATGCAACGAGACTATAATGGTAGTAATTAAAATGTGAATAATAATACTCACGTTAACCGAGCGAGCGAAGTGAGGTTATTAATTGCGATACGAGCGTTTTAATTACCATTATAGTCCAGTTTCCTGCAACTGTTTATGCTCGATCATGTATCTAAATTAAAGGTTTCATTTCTGGTTTGAGTGATATGTTACAATAGTTATTCCTTTGTCTAAAGTGAGAAGTGGGACGTAGTACGCAGGCGCAGAAATTTTAAATTCTTCCTTATAAACAACTGCCAACGTGTAACGGAGTTTAACCAACAAGAAAGTATAGACAAACTGGAACATATTGAATTTGTTGAAATATTATTTGAAACTAATGCTAATGATAATATGAACAGAACTAACTTTACTTTAAATATAGGTTATTTATTGTGCAATTAGTGATATTAATTTACGGGAATGAGCTTTGCTGAATAGTTGTAGTTGAATGTAATTGATGTTAATTTGTGTGCTTTCTTTTTCTACTGATTTTATTGTTGTGTTTGAAATTTCAATTTTATTTTGTACTGATTGGAGTATTTAGGTAAGTCAATTTGGTGCCTAATGTTAAGTGTTAACTTCAAAATAGAATAGTGAGTCCACAAGTTCGATGATTTCATGTTTGAGACAATTATTAGAAATACACTAGGAATACGTTTTCTGAGAACGAATTTATAGGTTTTGATATTCTCATATCCTTGAATTGTGAACAGAATTTCTCGTACATCTTTATTGTCTTTTGTGCAAGAAGTTATTGGTAAGATTGAGTGGTTTTGCCGTAATTTCTGGGGCTGTAACTTCAATATCACATTTACTTGTGTCAGACATTTTGACTTTTTTTTCCTAAACGGACGCTAATACCATTATCTATCGAAACAAGAATAATCGAGAACAATCGATACTTTCGCTTTCACAATGTTATATGCCTACTCCTGGTTGGTTGAATACCAATACTTTAATGAACAGGTGTACTTCAATGAGGCCCATTAAATTACTTCTACCATTCGTTTAAATACTAAAGTTTGGCATGGTCGAGCATAAAGTTCATTATTGACTTAATTACTCAACTAAACAATTATTCCCAAAACACTTTGCTGTTCCTAGGCTGAACATTTCCGCAGAGAATAATGCTGAGAGGACATTCTTTGTGCATACACACAACCTTTCACTTAAATGATAGAATATCTACACTATATGAAATAAGACCTGAAGCTTTCCTGGCGAGGAATATTCTCAATTTCTTCTCGGGCAGCAAGCCAGGTGAACAGCCAATTAGAAATCGACGTTCCGGGAGTGTGCATCGCTCCCATCATCAGGATATTTACTAAATGTTATATATTTATTAAATGGGTTATAACATTTAATAAATATCCTGGTGACTGGAGCGATGCACTGCCGAAACATCGATTTCTAATCGTCTTTTCTCCTGGCTTGCTGCCCGAGAAGAAATTGAGCATCTAAATTATATGTTGCAAATAATTTTTCTCACAGCTTAGTTAAGATTTGTTAATGGTAGTATGATTTTACTTAAAGCCCCGTTTCTGTTAGAACACTTCCAAAAATATCCACGAAGCATTACATGTTCAATAATTTGCAAGGTTCCCTTATCATCCAGTTTCATCTGAAGAAAGGTCGGTTAGTGTTATCAAATGGAACCCAACGTTAATAACCAAACAGCTTTACTCAGGTCATAACTGATATGGAATGGCTATAGTTTTTGCCTCTTACAGGTCTCCAAAAGTTACTGTAGAGTTGTAGAAACATCAATTTTAAAACTTGCGAATCCTGTTGGTTTTACAAATTGTGGCCAAGGGAACTACTCATTCAGTTTTAAAAGCTACCCATAGTCTTAAGCGTGCATGGTTCAATTGCCAAAAGGGAGGGTAAAATAATGAAGATACGGGTGTCACAAAGAACTTCTGAAACGTTTAATAATGGTGTGCAAAACGTGAAGTTAAGCATATATGGAGCTATTTAACGTCTCTATGTTCCAATAATCTTGTATTTTTACTTTCTTGATTAAGTACTTTTTACAGTAAGCAGAAAATATATTTCATTCCATTCAAAAATTCGTAAGTTTTCAGCAGATGTATACATTTAAAGAAAACCGTCAATATGTCAATGTGTGTGTCTGTACAGAACAACTCAAAAAGTTGTCAATTATATACCAAACTAAGCAGTTAACTTCAGCGTTTTTCAAAGATACGACACAACTATTTTCAAGGAAATATGCTACCCTACACTACCTTTTAATAGAGAAACTTTTTTGAAAATGTTCATGATCTCAAAAATAGCTCTAACGATTTTGATTAAAATATCATATGTTTAGGATACCTTCATAAAAATTAAATGCATATTTTTAATGTTTTGGAAATATGTTCAGAAGCTCTCTTAATTGAGAAAGAGCGGTATGGCTCATATGGCTTCGTGTGTTTCCCGCATTCGAAAGGTCCGGGTTCGATTCCCGTGGCCGACCTACCTGACCTATGGGTTTTTTCCGGAGGGTTTCTCGAGTCACCAGGCAAATTCTGGGAGGTTAATTACATCCTGTCCCTCCGTTTCATTTTCATTATTATTTAACATGCTCTCATATGGAGGTCTCTTTCTGGGTGTTGCATGGCGGAATGATATGCTCTTGGTAAAACTTCCTCCTCCGGATAAGACGGTCTCCGGTCTCCTAACCCGGTCTGGTATGGCAGTTTCAGGACCACAGCAGAGTGGGATTGTACAACGAGGTCTACCCGAAATTCCGAAGACTTCGGCCTCTGTCAACCCGGAAGCGATGGGCAGCTCCGGGTTGCTTTCCTTGGTCTATTGCCTGGAGTGTAAGTCAAATCAAGACAGGTGGAAGTAGATACGCCATTTAAGCGCGTCAACCCCGCAGGGAAGACTACCGGATTACCTCGATGGGGCCGCCAGGTGATCTAGCACACCGTCTACTGGCACTGCAGTACCAGTGCCCGGGACCTTTCAGACAACCCACTGCCACCTCCGGGTGGCCGATGCCTGGCCAGAGATACCCAATATCCCATGGGTATCGGGAACACACTGACACCTCAAATCCAACGCAATCTGAACAACTCGAATTCGGGAGGCTTGTATGTTCGACCCGAGGTTCCTATGATAACGTCAAAGGTAGCACGAGTGCTAGGGGTCCGCAGCGTCAGCAACACAGTAGCTGAAGAGGAATGCTGTTTGTGCTTGCCTGCTGGGGAGTTTCCAACTGGTAAACTGTGGGAACTTTCCCCTCTGTAGTGTCGTGGCTCCGTAAGACGGCCATCCTCTATCTCCTTTCACCTCATTCTTCTCCCGGGGTTACTCCACTTGGTTGTAAAAGCACAATAGACCAAGTTTGGACTTCCGTGCCAAATCCCCTCCGTAGCATAGTCCAGTGAACTCCTCTTCATGGAGGATAACTTTTGCACAGCCGGGAAGCCACATTAATTCTGACTACACAAAAATTAAATCTCGTTTGTAGAGTGAACCATTTTGGTGATATTCCCTGATATATGTCTACATTTTCCGGTATGTACTTATTCCTTTCTCAAATGGGAAAACATTATTTATTTGTATATCTTGGCCATTCAAAGATATAAAATAGCGACCAGTTTCAAAATATTTGAGTGTTGCTTAAAGCCAAGCTGTCCTCTCATTTTTTTCCTTGTGCGTAAAACAAATCAGCAATAATTTCTGCTAATACTTGTCATGAATAAACTGAAGTAGAATCAGAAACAACTGTTTATTAGAATCATTTGTACAGCAGAGGAGGAAGCCATGCGAGTGTAACACATCAAACTTCTTATTTGACTAATAGATCTGGTTTATGGTTTCAAAACCCTGAAGTCAATCCTGAAAGATTGATCACAAGATGTACCCTCGAGAATAGAAAAGATTCACTCGTTTAGTTTACAATTTAAATGTGCAGCTCTGCCTTGTTATACAGTTATAATGTTACTTCTTTATTGTGTAAATTTATCTGGCTCCTTACGTCTTCCCAAAATACTAGGGAACCAGTACGGCCAATGGCTAACATTGTTGCTGGTTAAATGAAGTTATAGTAATCAAGATTATATCAATAAAACGTCTGTAGCCTGCATTCGGGAGGCCCGGGTTCGATTCCCGTGACCGATGGGTATTTTTCGGGGGATTCCCGTGTCGCTAGGTGAATGCTGGGTAGGTTAATTACAACCCCTGAATTACCAGTCAAATTTCATCTCCATTATCATTTCATATCATCTCTCATCTGGTGGTGTCTTTCAAGGCAGAAGTGTCGGTGGGTGTCTCGGCGGTGCATGGCAGGATGATATGCTCTGAGGTAAACTACTTCCTCCTCCGGTACGTCGGTTGCTAATCTCCGCTCCTCTGCTGGGACCATTTCGGTACCGCCAGCCAGGGGGTTTTGGGGCTCGGATCTCCTGCCTGGGACCATGAGGGCTCGGCTGCTGGGATCGCTGCCGTCCCGCATTACGGTAGCGTGTCCTTTGTCCTGGCCTATCGGGGGAAGTCTGTATCCAAGTAAACTGTAGGGACCCTGCCCTCTGTACTGTCCTAGCTCCTTGGGTCGGCCGCCCTCTGTCTCCTTCGCCTCATCCTTCCTCCCGGGAGTGCCCCCACTTGGGGGCATAGGAACAATGGGCCCAGCATGGTGGCCTACGTACCGAATCCCCTCCGTAGTGGAATACTAATCCTAATTTTATATCAAAAGAAGGATAAGCTCTTAACGATATTCTATCATTTGGACTGCATAATTGACAGCAAGAGTAAGAGAAACAGTAGTAAATTGCATTTAACCGCATTATACCATTATTACTGTTATTTTTATTACTAACTTTATGCTGGTATTTAAATTCTTATAGACCACTTAATAAGTGGAATTGACAAATGAAATAATATGCTAATGAAGGAATACTTTAGAATTTTCTCCAAATTATGTCAAGAGAAATCTTGTACCAAATATTATGGGTAATATGCATTTCAGTTCTACAAGTTAATTGTTTCTCATCCGCCTTTTCTGCACTTGTTTATGTTTCTTTTTTCCTTTCATGTTAGGTCGTGTATTTACATTTCTCCCGGATTTTTGCTTAGTTCTTTAAATTTGTGTCAAGCCTATTACACAGAGAAGTGTATGAATCCAGTTTTGGTTAGATGAAAGTGAAAAAGACAGGAGGAAACCATCCTCTGTTCTGGGGAATTGGACCACCTTTCCTGTTCCCTAGTATACATCCTGGAGGCTACAGAAGGGATCATGGGAAGCAAATACTCTCATACACACCGGTTCGTCGGATTTGATGTGCTTAACTCGGTGAGCTGCATGAATTTGGAGAAGCTGTTTTATTCAAACTGGCGTTTTGAAATTCACTTGTGTGGCAGTTTTTGATGATAAACATGCAGAGCCATACATTATTTTGGTACAGGATGCCATATCTAAACATCACAATAAATAAAACTCAACATTCATAACAGCTTGAACATAGAATATGCAATGAAAAGTAAACCTACAAATCCCATTCATAAATTTACATAGTCCTGTATAAATTTGGTTTTATATTATACATATGTTGGTAGGTTAATTATAGAAAGCTCATTCGTTGAAAAGATTACTGAATAATAATGTATCGTTTCTCCAAGACTACTTCCATACTAAACTTTAAAGTCCCATTCTGAGATAAATTGTAAGGGCAATTAATGCAATTGTTTCTTTAAAATAATAACGACGTAAGCAACCAATACTGGCAGATAGAATGATGAAGAAATGTTACTGAATAGAATACTTTATCAAATCAGAGCTAGTCGCTACTTACAATGAGTAGTCTTTACCATTCTCTTTGCACGACCAATAAATAAGAAAACGAATTGATAGAGTCGACATTAAAACTTCAATGCCACGGCCGGGATTTGAACCACGGATCTACTGGTTTCCGTACAGTCGCTCTTACCCATTGAGCTACCGTGGCCAATTTGCCGTCATGACATTCAATTCTCCAATCGACTCATATTTCCCCGGTAAATCACTAGGGGCTCTCGCGCCCGAGATACACCGTTTGTGGCAACTTACAATTGTAAGTACTTGAGTCATGACGGAAAATTGGCCACGGTAGCTCAATGAGTAAGAGCGACTGGACGGAAACCAGTAGATCCGTGGTTCAAATCCCGGACGTGGAATTGAATTATTCATGTCGACTATCAATCCAATACCTTAACCTGTATACGGCTAGTGTGAAGAGATGAATAATTTCCATCAATTAATTTAAAGAAAACGAATAACGACTTATATTACAACTGTGCATTTTAAACTGCAGGCCAAAAACAATAACTAATTCGGAAATGTTAAATCCACCTAAATACAGTTGTCTGTTTGTCTTTTTCACGCTTTTTATTCAGGAAACCTCAGAAATCCAGCGAAATCTCTGTATCGAATTCTTGGGTGTAAAGCAACACCTTACCTAAATGCTATATCTGTGATACAGAAAGTAAAAATGAATAAATACTTCATATTTGAAAAGAATAAGTACTTCAGAATTCAAACATGACTATAAATATATCGGAAATTGTCTCCAGATATCAAGAATTATTTAGCATAAATCGAGTGCTTCAAAGACTTTTGTACCAGGTGAGTCCGCCATGCATTATTCGTTTGGAAGGTAGGCCACCCATCAAACGGCATGTGAGCTTTAGTCCAGTTTTGCACTTACTAAACTGTATTGCTTGATGTTGTTTGAAAGAAGAATGCGCAAAATACAGAGGAATAGTGGTTTACGGGATAAATCATACTGCTCGTTAAAGTACAACTGAAAAACATAGGACTTCTTTACTGAGAGCGAATTCCGGTTACCAGGCGATTTTACAAACTTCTTATTAGAGTATACATGGCAAAGTAAGTCAGTAAACATCTCGGAGAAAATGAAGCTATCATATGAGTACACTAACAGCGTCAGCTAAAACTAAAATGGTGGATTCTTGTACTTAGAGTAGGGGTTGGCTGCCAAAAATTAGGAAAAAGATTTGGAGAAACGCCTCATCCAATCATGGATGCGTTCAGTCAAAACGGATATACTATTAAACAATGGCTTATTTGCATAAGAGCTTTTGTCATTTTTGTAATAATACTAAAACACCCAGCAAATGATTAAAAGTGTCTTAAAATCTAAATCAAACACGAGAACTCGCGAGGTGGCAAACGTATAGCACCAGAATACAAGTCGTACTACTGAACCCAGAACTTGCTTTCAGGCAAGTATCGAAATAGCTCTATTACCTCTCCTGTGCTCTAACCCCGAATGACACAGGTTCGAGTTTCAGCATTGTAATTACTTTTTTATGTTCATTCAAAACTTGGAAACCGATGACATAATAACTTAATTATAATGCTCCTGAGGGCGTGCGTTAGCCAAGAAGGTCATCAGTTCGAACACTTGCTTCGTTAGATGAGTTGTGTTCCAGGAATTGAAAAAGGGTCATTCCAACGACAAAAAACATACCAATTTGAAACGACATTTTTAACATACAATATTTCTACGTCTGCAAAATAGTGTTTAACTTCCATGTTAAACCCTGATACTGAAATTTCCATGTTTTATGTGTTCAAATGTGTATAAATGATTATCATTTGAATTGCACCTACCCATAGGTGTATAAATAACTATCTACTTGTAGATAGAAACATAAAATTGTAGAAAGAAACATAAAACATAAATTAAACAATGAAAAATAAAAATAACAAAATTTTTTCAGAATAATAATTGGAAATTGTATTACACGGTAAAAAATTAGTATACCTATACACAGGATTCGAACCACCGTCACAGCAAACAAATGACATCGCAGTTTTGCACTATTTCCAACTGAACTGCCTAGTAGATAACGTGTAAGATAAAAATTCCTTCTAACATTATCGTATTTGCTGGTTCCAGCGAACACTTGCAGACGTGCAAACGTCAGCTGTCTGATTACAAATATGTTACAGGAGATGCGATAACATCTATCTTAGTACTAATCTCATTGAGTGTTTAACATCCATGTTAAATAAACGGGTAGAACCCAGTAATGGGGTCGATGTTTTCATGTTGGAATTTAAAATGCGGATTACATAAATGTCGAGAATAAGGGGCAGCTGACTCAACTGGTAGTCATGTTTTATCTATTTCTTATGATTTACCAATTAATAAATTATATGGTTTTTCCTTAAGAATCATGAGGAATTTTAGAAAAATTAAAATCTTCATATCACATCCTCGGTAAATGGTGAAACTAAATCCGAACTGTGGTATGTAACTAACATTTCGTTTCCGATTTAGCCGCTTGCAAATACAAAGGGTTCTTTTTCTAAAGACTGTTTTTATTCAAATGACCTTAAAACATATACTACAATAGCTTGTCTATCCACTATGTATGAGCTAAAACAAGTAGAAATAGCGCTAGCTACCATTTTACTCCTAAAACGGAATCACTTTCAGGGAATTTAATTGACACTCAAGCTAAAATATAGTGTGATCCATAAAAACCTGAACCATTTCAGTAAGGCCATAACTTTTGAGCCAATAATAGAAGACGCGTGCAACTTTGGGAGAACATAATGTACAATTGGGAGATTACATTACACTATTTATAACATCACGGGATTATTTCTTGTGGGGGTATCTAAAAATAGAGTGTACAAAAATAGGCCACGGACAATTGATGTTCTCAAGGAATCCATTCGAACCTAAATAAGTAACATTGGCGACGATATTCTCTGTAAAACTTCAGAGAATATGGTGAGACGAGTGCAAACATGTATTGAGCTGGTGGAGGACACTTGAACATTTTCTCTGAGATGTAAATAGTGTAATGTGATCTCACAATTGTGTATTATACTCTCCCAAAGTTGCACGTGTGTCCTTTTTTGGTTCAAAGATTATGGTCTATTGAAATGGTTCAGGTTTATTAGGACCGTACTGTATTTCTATGACAGGAAGAATTATGAAGTAGCATAGTTAATATAAGACTGTCACAAAATGCATTACTTTGACCGAGTCTAGCTTCAGTATTTTGGGGCCGCGCCATGAATCAGTGGTTAGACCGCTTGGCTCTCACCAAGGCGGCCCGGGTTCGATTCCAGGCGACCGCAAAGTGAGATTTGTGGTGGACAGCACGGACCTGGGGCGGGTTTTCTCCGGGATCTCCGGTTTCTCCCGCCCTCTCATTCCACCGGTGCTCCATCTTCATCTCATGTGTAATCAGTGTCATCGCCTGCGGTGCCGTATGTAGTAAAAGCGGGCGTTAAACACTACACATTTCATTTTCATTGAGTGTTTCCTACAAACAATAAATTTCTTAAACAATTTGCTAAAACTTTGAATAGCCTACATAATGTAGAGTTAATTATGATGCAAACCTAATGAGGCGGATGGCTCGTCCTTTCACATAAAGAGAAACAATGGAAAGGCGCCAGTACTGAACCCCAGGTCAGGTTTAAAACACTTTGAAAGCCTTTGGGCAAACGTTCTTTTTGAGCTGTTAGCTCATATACTGATATGAATCTGTTCTAAGCGGCCTTTTCGGTATATTGGCTCCCGCATCAGCTTTAATCTTTGATCCCAGGGGAAATGAGGGAGTACCCTTCCCCTGCCCTCTCCGGTCCACCAAAACGGCAGCATACGTTCATCGCCACAGCTCCTTTCTCTTCCACTCTCCTCCTTTCATTGCCCTTCCAAAGAGCTTCAAGTCAAGTCTTTTGGTGGAATGTTTCAGACCTCGGTCCGGGTTTAAGCATACAGACGAAATACTCCAGTTCTACGGCACAGACAAATAAAGACTCTCATCCCGTTTAGTACCAAGGGGTTAGAAACAGAAGTGAGCAAATTGCCGCTCCAAGAGAAGGAACGAGATATTGCTGAATATCTTGAGTAATTCCTAAGTACAGAATGTTATGTCACATTGTGCATGTTCCCGAGGGAAAGTGTCCTAATTCACACGGTACTGAGGTATCCATGTTCCTTATCACATTAATACGTAAAAGACATCGACATTCAAATTTACACATAAAACATTCTTCCATTTGTAACAGTATTTTGGGTTATGTTTGAAGTATAAAAAGTTTATAAATTTATAAAAACTGATTATGTAAATATATTTAATAATTCAATTATGTAAAAATGTATGTAATTGTGTGATTGGCCGAAATAATAATGGTATGACGTAATATGACGTAATGTGGAGACGTGCCATTGGATCGGCCAATCACAAAATTAAGTAGAAGTAACGATAGTTAGGATAAGTCAATAATCTTCTAAGAGACAGATATGTTCTTCAGTCTTGTTAAGTTACGAGAAGTCAATAATCTTTAGGAGGAAGATATGTTCTTCAGTCTTGAATAGTGACGATAAATCAATAATCTTGTTATAAAGAGAAAGAGATTTTTGTTGTAATGGTGTATTGTGATGAATATTGGTACTAGATCAAGAACGTTTTAAGTTGTATTTTGAATCCGTTTAAATACAACAAACTAATGAAGGAATATATCACACGAATTTTCTCGTGGAACTCGATCGATACTTCAAAATAATCATGAAAGTGAACATATGAACATAATTTTGGAGCCGATGTTGGCGTGGATGCCTTGTACAGGAGGATCCAAGAAAGAAATTAGAATTAAAATTATCTGACCCAAATTCCTGTTACAAATGGCGCCGCAACGTGTGGCTCGAATAGAATAAAGAAGAGGAGATTAAAACGTCGTACAGCTCTGTGGGAATATAAAAGGAAAGGAGAAAGAAGAGAGAAGAAAGAAGAAAAATAGAACTGGTTTAAGTGAGTGAAATTAAAAAAAAAATAGTAGTAGTAGATTTATGTTGCTAAGAAATCAGAAAATAGTTAAAAAGATGGCGAGTAGAAAAGAAATAATAGTGGAAGCAGAAGTTACTGATAGTGTAGGAATGAGTAGGGAGGATGTAGGATTAAGCAAAGATAACGAGTTAATGTTAGAAAGAATAACGAAAATGTTGATGGATGTAAAATCAGAAATGTTGAGTAATTTAGATACTAAAATAGGAGATGTGAAATCAGAGTTGAGGATGTAAAATCAGAATTAAAACAAGACCTTGAACAAAATATAAATGAATTGAGGCAAGAATTAGCTCAGAATAAAGATAATATTAAAGATTTGAAACGAAGTATGTGCAATTTAGATGTTAACTTAAGACAGGAATTGGCAGAAAGTGTAAGTAATTTAGAGGTTACCTTGTCACAAAAGTTAAAACAGGAATTGAAAGGTGAGATAGCACAAGAAATCAGAGAAAGAAGAAAAGAATGTAAAGAGAACATGGAAGGGTTATTGCAAACAATAGAACAAAAGAATGAAAATAGACAGGAAATTATGGAATTAAGAGAAATAATTCAGGAAACTAGGTTAGGTCAGGACATTGTGAAACAAGAAATAAGAATGGAATTAAACAAAGAGTTAGAAACATTTAAGATACAACAGGCAGAAATAACACAAAAACAAAGAGAAGAATTAGGAGATAAAGTAGAACATAGAATCAATGTAATTTGTTCTGAAATACAATTACAACATGAAGAAAGTAAGACACGCCAAGAGGAAATAAAGTTACAAATTGATGAGATAAGTAAAGCAAAAGAAGAAGTAATTTTGCAAATTAAAGAGGTAAAAGAACATTTTCAAAAAGAGAAGGATAACTTAGGAAAATTGACACAAGTTTTAATTGCATTACAGGATAGTAAAGTAAATAATCTGAAAGAAATACCTAGAATTAGAACTATAAGTGACTGTGACTTACTAGGTGAATTAAGCAATCATCAGAAGTCTGGTGATGTAGTAAGTGAATGTAGTGAGTTTGCGAGTCCAGATAATGATATTAACTATCACAGAAACGCACAAAACATATCCTTACACACACAGCTTCACAGTCTAGGTCAAAATGAATGTGTACATTATTCACTAAATGATATTAGTCCACCAAGTTTTGATGAGGAATCAGGTGATAATCCAAAAGTATTTCTTAGGGAACTGGAAGAATATTTCCGTATTAAGAGAATTCCAAATGAATTTCGGATGGTGATAGTAAAACGCTGTTTCAAGAAAAATTCTCTGAGTGGTTGAGGTTAACCTTGGCTTCACATGAAACATACAGCACTTTCAGAAATCTGTTTATAAATCGATTTTGGGGACCTGAGAGACAAAGAAGAATAAAAGTTGAGTTAGCAACCGGTAGGTTTGAGTTTAGAAAAGGGATTTCTATGACTAAATTTTTCTTAAAATTAGCAAACAAAAGTAAGTTGATTAATCCCGAAATTTCTGAGACAGAAATTGTCAACATGCTAATACGTCATTATCCACCACATATCAGAAATCATTTAAGTGTGGCTAAGCCTATCGATTTCTCTGATATGATTGAGTTATCCTAATTTGAAGCACATAACCTCATTAATGATACAACATCGTGTGATGGTAACTATGATAACGTCCATATTGAGCGAGCAAGAAATTGACAGGAATCACAATCTACAAATAATAGAAATAATAGGACGAGTTTAAATTGGGGCGGGGCACCCGTGAGAAATCAAAGATTTGAAAGAGGTTATGATCCTAGACGAACATATGAATCTGTAATTCCCGGAACAGGAAGTGGTGATCAAAATAATTTGCAAAGGAATTATCATAACAATCAGTCGACGAGAATTGGAAGAAATGATCAAATAAACCATGTAAGTCGAGGAAACAATCAACGAATAAGTGACTTTAATAGGGGTAGAGGTAAAATGTTACTGCATAAAAAATATAGATCTAAAAGCACATCAAGATATTCCTTTTTATTGGTTTGAAGTTTCCAGTATTCTTACTTTGCTCAGTTATGGAATCCTTATTTGAAAATTCGTTAGCTTTCTGCTATGAGAATGCATCAAGAGTGGAATGTCAAGCCATCGCATGGACGAGCCCCATCTCGCCCGCCTCGGTAGCGTGGTGGTAGCGTGTCTGCCCCACGTTCGAGAGGTCCCGACCTCGAAACTCGGTCAGGGTGAGTTACCTGGATAAGGTTTTTCCGGGCTTTTCCCTTATCCTGAAAGAGGAATGTCGGGTAGCTCTAAGCTCTATGGACTCCGGACTCATTTGAGCATCATTTCACCCATTCCATTCATCGTCCGATATGAGTTAACGCTGGAGGACGTACATTAGAACAAAAAAAAAATCTCTTCAGCCAATGGTATTCACACATTGCGTATGCGCTTAGTCAGAAATTTGTAATAAAACCAATCCCACAAAGGTTTTTCTCAGGCGGTTTTTCGCCTGTGGCCTGCATTCGGGACGTTCGGGTTCGGTTCCGGTAACCAACCTACCTGACCTATAGGTTTTTTCGAGGGTTTTCCCGGGTCACCAAGCGAATGCTGGGTGGCTTAATTTCTTGTCCCTCCACTTCATCTCGATTTTCATTTTTCATCATTTCTCATCTGATGGTCACTTTCAGAGTAGAAGTGTCAATGGAAGTCTCGATATTGCATGTCGGGATGATATGCTCTTGGTAAAACTTCCTCCTGCGATAGAACGATCTCCGGTCTCCAAATCTGGTCTGGTGGGACCGCTTTCGGACCACCGTAGTGGGGGATGCCGGGTGTTCTGTCCTGCTGGGGAGTTAACTGTAAAGGTGAGACTGCTGAAGTGTAGGGACTCTGCTTTCTGCACTGCCGTAGCTCTTTGGGACGGCCGCCTCTATTTCCTTTCGCCTCATCCTTCTTCCCAAAGGTGTGCCACTTGGGGGCATAGGTACCATAGACAAAGTTTGGACTTCCGTGACCAAAATTCTCCGTACCGTAATCCAGTCCAGGCCACAAAGCCTTATCTCGATTATCTTAATTGTTTTTGTTGAGAAAGTCATTGAACGCGGCATAGCGCAAAGCTATTACAGACAGATATTTCAATATTACATTATTGTAGGCCAATTAAAATTTCTATTTAAGATTCTATTCAGGAGTTTTGAAATCCTCTACTTACTAGGTATATGATAGAGAAAATAAACTTTTTTTTGGATAAAACGTTCCTGTAAACATGAATTTCTGATGAAGTCGCAAAATAAGACTGAAGTGACCCGAACTACTTAGCAGCTGCTTCAAGAGGGACCAGATAAGAAAATTCACATCGTGCAGGCGTCTGCACCATCTGCCTCTATCTGCGAGAACTACTGCCCTGACAACCAAATCTAAAACATGAAAAGAAGATTGGAATAAGAAAGTAAGATAAGGAAAGGAATCTGTGGATCAGAAGACACCTCAGCATTTGCCAAGTAATGAGCGAAGTCTACGGAAATACCCACGTCAGAGTGTCGGACGGGGGGATTGAACCCGTAATTGCAAGTCACAATGCCATCTCATTTAATAAGTTAATAACATAATAATTGTGGTTCACCTGCATATCCCAACTCGGATGTTTCCCAACTATAAAGCCATCCTTATCCGCTCATTGCAAAGTCATAAATCCTATGTGAACTGAATAACGCGCCTCGGTGGAATTAGGACACATCTAGGCAAAGGATTCACCTTTCCCTGGGAGTAAATATCACGCTTCAAGCAATATATTTACATTCAATTAAGCAACATCAGTTAGTTCTTTATGCATGCCCTTTTATAATTGCCATCACGGCTTTTAAGCACCTATACATATTTTGTTTCCATTGTAGATCGTGGAGGCTAATCAAAAATTTAAAGTGATTTATGAATAATCACTCATGTGAACAAAAAGAACTAGTAACTGAAAACAAATAAAGTCGCCTTATTGCAAAAAGGTACCTGAGGGCATGATGCGATTTTGAGTAAAATGGAATTCGGAATTGAACGTTGTACGTCGTGTTTAATTTCCGATATGCTGGACATAGCCACAGAGCAATGGGTCATTGCTCCATGCATAATGGAAATTTGTGCGTGCAGAGTGGCTGTTGATTAAAAGCGTTCTAGATCGTATTAAGTGCAGCACAGGAATATGAAGCAGTATCACGATAGTTTCTCTCTCTCTCCCCCTCTCTCTCCCTACTGAATAGAACAGGAAATAGGCTAAACTCCTGTTGGTTTTGAACGGACGTACCCCGTGGCGTCAGTAGCGATTCGTAATAATCGGCTTTGTATAACCTGGAGGCGGCAGCAGCTGGTCGCGCTCCACACTCGAGAAGCTAACAAACAAGGGATTTGTAAGAACCAGCGAAGAGATCAGAGAGTTGCACTTATGAAGTACAGGATAGAAGAGAGCAAATAGGGCGAGCCACGTGCCACATCCCAGGAGGAAGGGAATATCGAAGAAGTGGCACAACGAAACATTTGATTTTGGTGAGCTAGAAGTGCCTATCCATTAAAATGCAATGTGCTCCTTATATGATAAAACAAAATTAAGTAGAGTGCTTCTATAGTCTGATAGTTGAACGCTAATCTTCATATACAGAGGTCAAGGTTCGTTTCCCGGCTGGAGGGTGGAAATGTTTCTTTAGCAGGTTTATTTTCCATTCTGCCTATTGTCTAGGGTTCGATTCTCATGGCTGACCTACCTGACCCATGGTTTTTTCGCGAAATTTCCGGGTCGCTGGGAATGCTGGGAAGGTTAGTTACATCCCCTCGAATTCCTGTCCCTCCATTTGATCTCCATTATCATGTCACACCGTCTTTCATTTGATTGTCTCTTTCAGGGTAGAAAGGTCGGCAGTACATGTCAGGATGATGTGCTCTGAGTGAACCACTTCATCCTCCGGTAGGTTAGTTGCCGGCTTTCGAAATGGCTAGTGCAGCCACTTTCGAACCACAGTAGAATGTCCGTTGACCTGGTCTACTGGGCAGATATTAATCTAAGTTAAATGTAGGGACGATGCCCTCTGCACTGTAGCGGCTCCTTGAGACGGCAACCCTCATCCTTCCTCCCAGGGATACTCCACTTGGGGATATAGGTACAATAGATCAATACTGTTCGCAGTGCGGAATCTCCTCCGTAATAATCCTATTCCTAATCGCTGCTGTTTGGAAGCATGCATGAGTATGAAAGTGCATATGTGAATTTGAATATAATAACCAATAGTAACAGAAACCCAAAGATTATCAGCACTGCATGAAAGTGAATATCGTTGTATTTGAGTAATTTTTCCAAAGGTAAACATGTCAGCATGTTGCAAGTGGCATAGGTATATAGAACAACCAAAATAAAGGACTTTGTTCATTATGATTGACACAGTAAATGTGAAAATCAAAATATCTCATACTTGTCTAATTTAATAAATGATTATAAACATTGTACTCGAGATCTACAGCTTATACACCGAATGAATACAATTTTTCATTCGATGTTGTTCGCTTACTAATTCGAAACATGGGTACTATGGCAGGAGCTTCCGGTTTTTATACTACAAAGTATAATAACTATTTATTATATGAATGGTCCTCACTGAGCCAGCAATAAGAGAATAACCATTTGCGTTCTGTTTTTTTTTACATAAATTTGTTCTACTTTTTATATAAACATTTCTTTGTCTCAGAATAAGTCCCATTTCCATATATAGGGTAGATATTCCGCTCATTCCAAATTTATGGTTTTATAAAACGAATAAATTAAATTTTATGTTAAACATAGAGCAGAACCGTCTAGCGTACAGATGTTTACTTGCTATAACTGTGATCAAATAAAACAGCGAATGTTGCACAGAAAGGCAACGGGGCTATTCCGCCCGGCCCTAAGGCTATTACCGCTCACAGTACTTTTGCATTTTAATTAAATGCATTTGCCACAAATGAAGTTTTTCTTACCAACTGCACCACTCATACTTCCTCAAACCATAGTCCTCATTTTTGGTATTTGATCCTATCTCCTTTGGTTGCTGATTTCTGAGAATAAAACTTTTAACCCACAAAATCCTTATGGTGCATCTTCCTCATCACTATTCTATGTGGATTGGAACCAAGTCATCACTTGACTCACTATTCCCACAATTTAGCTTTACAACAGGTCTACGATTTTCTTCTTTTTGCTCCGGTATACATCTAAAGCCTCTTGCTGCCAAGTATTTTAACCTGGAGACTAAATCTTTCTCTTGCTCCAAACTGAACACTGTAGGATGACCAACTGATTTGTACACTACTCCTGCTAATGTTTCTTGACGTTGATGTACATGAACATGATCCTTGAGTGTAGAGTAAGGCACTCTGAAAGCGCCCGCTGCTCCTCTCATACATCGCCGTTTAATGCACTCGTAACAGCACGAGCAACGTCGTCGACGTCCAGATTCGTTCCAGCTTCCTATGTTTATATGTGTGTACCATGTGAGCGACCAAATAAAATTCAGTAGCAGTTGTATAAGAAATAAGCAGGTTCAAAGAGTAAAAGTCCTATATTGTAACTGGGCGAGAAGAGCCCCTCTTTGCTTAGGCAAAATAGCCCCAAAATGCTGAACTTTTGAAATTGCCTACCATGTGAGAGCTATGATAAAACACACGCACCATCTGCTATGCATGGACGTAACCCGAACTATAACCTACATTGACACTGATTTTCAATCAAATATCTATCTCCAGATACTAGACCCTAAGCTACAAATGGTATTTCTTATTCAAGGCAAAAAACGCAACACAAGTTACTTATCTTGTAATCTTCTGTTAATACTATTAAAACAGCAGCCTACAACTCCAAGCAAATTTATAGAAACGTCGCACAAACACTAAGCTTGACAATGAACTGGCAGGGAAGTCCTCGCTACCTATGAGTATTGGGCAGTAAACTAATTTATTTCTGGCGGAATAGCCCCGCCCTACCCTATGTTTACAGATTATAATTTTAGGTAGTATTTCGTAGGCAGTTGCAAGTACTACGAAATGAAAAAGCATCTTCGAAGTTGAAATGAAGGGAACAGAGAACGATATCTTCCCCATAAAAAGCAATGCATGCGGCTGCATGACCTTTAGATGTCATAAATGTGTATTAATATTGCCTAGGTTAATGTAGAGCCCTGGAGAACCCCTGTACTCAGGATACTTTGCAGACACAAAAGTGTGGTCAGCAAGAAAATTATCAACCATGTGTAAGACAGAGCGAATTATGACAATGTGATAAAGTATGGTAGTAGGATCTTAAGCCACTTCTTATCGATAGCCTGTCTAAGTCGAGGCACATAACTGTGGTGTGCTGACGATTATTGAAGTCCCGAACTATCGTCTAAGTTAGCCGCAAGAGCTGAAGAGAAATTTAAGGCATGGCTAGGGAAGATGAAGTACTTCCGTTTACAGAAACTTAATAACACAATGATGCAAGACTTCTTGGAAAAGTTTAACTACAGTTGGCCATAAGCTGACTAGACAACAACTTTCGCGGAAAGTCTTCTGTTTATGAATTATAATAAATTGAGCAAGTTTCTAACTGTTAGCAAAATAATAGAAACTATATATACAAAAGCTTATGTTATTAATCAGATAGGTAAACAATTTTTCCCAACAATATTTCAAAGGAGCTGTAAAAATATATGTGTAGAGACAATTAAGCGAAAGTAACATGTAGCGTATCTGAATGGTTCTATCCATGAGAACGGCAAAATTCAGAAACACAAGTACGATAATTATGAAGTTACCTTCCCAGATTACGACACAAAAATTTTCAGAAAATTCGTTACTTTAAGTAACATCCTTTCATGAAATCTATTTCATTATTTTCTATCGTGCTAGAACTGTCTCCGACAATTTTAATTATGGTACCATAAAATGTGAGTCAAATTGTAAAGCTACAATTTTGCCATGTTGCTATGGTAATTCAATTGGTAGAGTAGCAACATGGAAGTTCAAGATATATAGTACAAATCTTGACGGTAGCACTAAATAATACCCTGGAACCATATTTCCGAACTTGGTCCGCAAATTTCATGAGACATAAAATGCCTATATTTATATTCCTCCGAATTTCTTGAAAAGCTCTCTATTCGAAATGGTGTACACTTACAGACTTACAAATAAAAAATAAGAAATTAAAATATACAACTGAAAAATATAGATCTCGTTATACAAACGTTTATAAATATTTTTTTAGGTTAACCTAACCTGAAATTTCTAAGCCAGTATGTACTAACCGGCTTTCTCAAGATCAGGCCAGTTTTCTGAATCCGCTTGTACCTATAATGTAATGTCCACTGAAATCAGTTCTATAAACGTATACCTCTATTAGCATTAAGTCGATTAAAGATGGCATTAAGACTTGCAAGAAAATTTTACAGAAAATAGAGCAGAAAAACCCACGTGAACGTAGCATATCCGAAAATTTCAGTATTACAGAAAAAAGACGTGAATTTGTCAATCAGCTAAATTCAAGGTCGACTCGGTGCTCCACCGCAAGTAAACAAATGGAAGAAATCACTGTGGTACACAACATCCACTGTCGCAATAATTATCACACAACTGCCACTCTAACACTTTACCGATATTTATACCTCCAGCAATTCTTTCTGTAATGCCGTTGACCTTCCAAGAACATTCGCGGCGGCAAGAGAAAGACAAAAACTTTCGGAGCCTCTCTCTCTCTCTCTATTTCTTTCTCTTGGCAAACTTTCAGCCCTCCTTCCCATGCGCGCGACTTCCGCCTGTCGCGGCCTCACAACAATGCCATCGGTGACAGTACATATGTTGTCTGCCGACACGATGATTAAACCAATATTTTTCTCAATTTATAGCTAACCAGAACCCAAACTCTGCCCGTTATATTACTTAGTGTTTTTAATTCTCAGTATATGTGTAAAGCTATGTACGTTTGTTCATTGTTT